>CM071637.1:2456140-2746839 GCA_036419045.1 Scirpophaga incertulas
GACAAACAAAAATTCTACCATAGATAATACAATACAGTATTTATACTCTAATAGTACAACTAAGTCTAATCATTAATTCACTGGAGTAAACTGACGTTTACGGTGTTACCACTTTATGATGAACAGAAAATAGTGTTGTGACTAGAATATTGAAATAAAACTCATTCATTCAATTTCATTCCGTCCTCAAATCACATTACTCATTTTATTTACTTTATTAAGAAATCTTAATCCAATTTTGTTTAATCAATGTAATAATATTAGCATGGTACCTTTAGGGCAAATAGGTGATAACTTTGAAATGGCGTAATTACTCGAATTATATATTGAAATGAAACAAAAATTATTCAATGGATAGATTTTATTCGTCATCGTCAGACATAATTTTATCACTATCGTCGTCGCTGTCAGTGACACTTATTATAAAACGGTCCGTAATATTGTCCATCATATGGTCGAGATTATAGCATTTTATTTTCTGCGTTTATTACATGATCCACACAGTTTCCCATCTTGTACCAGTAACCAGTAATAACCAGCAATAAAATAAAAAAACTTGACGTAAAATTGTCGTGGTTATATCCATTACAACGATAAATAATTTACAGAATTAGGTTTTGTCTAAAATGAAATACAATAACTACTATTACACAGTGGTTAAATCTGTATTTTTCTTTTAAATAGATTTGCAATAATTAAAGTACTTCCAAATTCGAATAATTACAGCTCAAAAAATTGATTTACTGATTAACTGAACGCATAGTTCGGGAACGCTAGCAAGTGAGTGAATTTCATTTTTTGTATCTGATAGAATTCATGTACCTATATTATAATTAATTGAGTACTTTTTTTTTAATAAACGTTGTTACTGACTTTGTGTGAGTGATCTGAATAACAACGAAGGGTGAAGTCCTTATCGATTTATTCAATTTATCCAATTATATTTGCAGGTCACCTCACTAGTACGATAAATATGGCAACATAATTTACAAATGTGACATTAGCAACTGTCAGTTTACTCCAGTGAATTAATAATCAGACTATAGAGGAAAAGTTACAAGACGTGATAAACTATTTGTATGGTGCAGTAGAAAAAATAGAAATGAAAATAAATGTTGGGAAAACGAATGTGTAACGAATTCGAAAAAGACGAAAAGACGCCAAAAGTTTATAATCGAAATGAAATGTTTGTAGTAGGTGTAAGAGTTTATTTATTTGGGACCTATGGTTAAAAGAAATGGTAAATTTGAGTCTGATATCGGAAGAAGAGTAATAGCAGGTAAAAAAGTAAACAGATATATAAGAGGATAGATGATTAGGAGATTGCTTTGCATGGGTTTGCAAAATCTTCTGTAGTGAAAATCAGTACTAAAACGTTAACTAAAACCCACCGAAAGTCATGATCCTACAATAACTAGTTATGACAAAACAATTCAGTCTTAGTCAACCACGATGACTCAATACGGATTGATGGACTTCACGTTCACCTTTGCAATTTTTGCTGGTGTGTGCAAGTTGCATCGCAATGTGTTGTTTGCTGTACGAACGGCAAACATATATACGTACTTACGAAGAATTAATTAGTACATGGCAGAATATTTTGCATTCTGTATAGATTTTAGGAACAGACTTTTTTGTCAATATTTCCCAAGAATATACGATGGTAGAAATATGATTGTTATTTCATAAATTATTACTTAAATCCCTTTGTTATTTGAAAAAAAGAAAGTTTAAAAAAATTAACTATGAATGTCTATAAGATTTGGCAGTATGACTTAGTACCTTTGCTTGTTCCTATGTACGAAAATTGACAACATCTATAAATGTCACAACCAGCTGATTTGTGTTCTAGAAAATTTGTGGTACCTAAAGTACCTATTAAAAAATGGAGAAATAACAACATAAACATTTGTAATCAAAAACATGTTCTACATAATATCTAATAGCATCTAAAACTGGCCGATAAATAATATCCGATATTGTAGTTGAATAAAACCATTATGACCCTCCGTGTGACATCAAAATTCGTCCGAGATTTACGCCGTATCTTGCGGTTATCCACTATACCGGTACTGCGTAAGAGTCACAGCCAAGAGGGTTCTCACGGAAACCATTCAAGTCATCGTTTTTGGTGGACCACAGGCTCTCTAGGCCTCGCATTGCTAGCTGCCGACCATGTATTTAACGGTATGAAAACAACTGCTACTAAGCAAAATCAATCTATCAATTATGCACTCCAGCAACGCTTAAGTAGTCCAAAAATTGTTGTTAAATATATACTATAAACAAATTCTTGGAATTATAAGTCATTGGAGCTAAAGTTTGCTTTATTTTTGTGGTTAATGTATATTTCTATAATAAACAAATAAAAATATTTTTATAGACTAAGCACTTACTATTTACTCATTCATATAACCTCTGTGGCCGAGTAATTAGTATGCTGGTTACTAGGTGTCGCTTTCTCCGAGTTCAGTCCAGTGCAGTGACTCCTAGTGGGAACAGATGTATGTGTGATGAATACAAGTATTTATAATCATGGTTGTAAATATATAATGTTATAAAAAATATTTTCTTACATATGATTAATATATGTGTGTCTATCTGTTACACTAGACCACATAACACAAGCCTTACATAGCTTACTTTGGGCTAGGCTAATTGGGGTGAAGGCAAAAATTTTTTCTTTGTTCAATATGTCTTGTCCCTGCAACTACTAATATAATTCTTTTTCTCTTTTAGAAAAAAGGTTTTTCAAAGCTGCTCAAATTGGTAATGTGGAGGAATTAAAAAGGTGAGGCTGCCACACACATTAATACTTGTTTGCTATAGAAGCAATGGAATAGAGCTATTTCAAAACAGGCTATGTAGTAGTTGCTTATATACCTAGTATACATAATACTTTACATTATCATGAGAGATAAATAAAACATTTGTATAGGTATAACAAACACATTTTTTTATTAAAGAAAATGAACTATAAGTATTTTTATAACAGAGAGAACATAGATATTTTGCATTAATAGTGCACACTGGTTGGCCAGACATGTTAACTGTCTGAACTATGTACTACACCAATGTCACACTATCTTTTTGCAATTTAGAAGATTTTGTTTGGGGCTCTAGGTTAAAATAATAAAGTGGACATGTCAGTTCAAGTAAGTAATTTTGAAAATAGAATGTTGTAAATACTCATCTTTGCACAAAAGTAAGTCATCTTTACCAGTCATGATAATCTATACATTATTGTGTCACAGTTAATAGCTACTTAGTTATTAATACACAAAGATAACAAATTTTTATATATAAATTGAAAAAGTATTTCTGTAGATTACTTTATATATTAATGTGAAACTGCAAATATGTTATTGAAAAAACTAGACATTTGAATTTGCACAGAAGATGATTCTAATTATTAGCAATATACAAAGATGCAACTTTGTAGCTATTTTGTATTAATATTATGAAACAGCATCCTCATTTGGGAGCACTCTAATGAGTATAGCCTACCCATTCTTAAAAAAAATGTAATCTAACTATTTGGAACACAGAACCGTTTCACATCGAAAAAGGTGTGAGGCAAGGGTGTGTAGCATCTCCATGGCTGTTTAACCTATTCATGGATCAGTGCCTGTCGAATTTGAAAGAGAGTGAATGTGGTTTACGCATAAATGAGTTACTTGTCAAATGCCTACTATACGCTGATGACCAAGTAATATTGGTATCATCGGCCAGTGAGTTGCAGGAGATGGTAACTGTTATAAATGACGCTTTAAATGATAAAGGAATGAAAGCGAATGTAAGTAAGACCAAGGTATTGGTGTTTGAAAGAGATGTAAATATGACATTGTGTGACATTATGATAGAAGGAGAAAAAGTAGAACAAGTAGAAGAATTTGTATATTTGGGATCTATGTTTACAAGGGATGGAAGGTGTGATAATGATATAAAGAAGCGAGTGAAAGCTGGTAACATGGTGAATGGGGCCTGAATAGTCAGATTTTCTGAATAGTCAGAAAATATCAGAAAAGGCGCGACTAGCAGTGCATGAGGGCGTGCTGGTCCCAACATTAATGTACGGAAGTGAAAGTTGGGTATGGGAGAAACGACATGAAAGCAGAATAAATGCAGTAGAAATGAGAGCTTTGCGGAGTATGGCACGAGTAAAACTGAGTGACAGATTGTATAATGAAGTGATTAGAAAGAAATGTGGTTTGAAAGAGGATATCGTGACAAGAATAGAGAAAGGGATGCTTGGGTGGTTTGGGCATGTGGAACGGATGGATGAAAGTAGACTGACCAAAATCATTTATGAAGCTGGAGTGAGTGGAGATACGGGACGAGGAAGACCTAGGCGAACATATTTCGAACAAATCGAAAGTGTCCTCAAAAAAGCCAGGTCAGAAGTACTCGCCGAAGTAATCGAAGTAATCGTCGAGCATGTATGAGGAATGTTATGAAAGTAGATGAAGCGAAAGAGATATGTAAAGACCGTAGCAAGACGTAATCTCTGCCTACCCCCGTGGGAAAAAGGCGTGAGTGTATGTATGTATGTGTATGTATGTATGTATTTGGATCTGTGGAAGATGCTTTGCTATGCTTACTGCTTCTGCTGGTCTACATTTCTAGAAATGTAGACCAGCAGAAATATTTTTTTAATAACTATTGAAACTACTAAATATAGTATTTTTAATATACTAATATTATAAAGAGGACATTGTTGTATGTAAGTAATAAACTCAGAAACTATTGAACTCATTTCAAAAATTCCCTTTACCATTATAATGCTACATTATCACTGATAAACAGAATATAAAAAAACTGGGAAAATATGTATTTCCCACCCGTGTGAACCTGGAGAGGGTCACTACAATCTAATAAGTGGAAAGGTTTGGTAATCTATCATTACAGAAATAATAAAGCAGTGATATAAATTTGCTGTAGACTCTAAATAGTTTTGTTATCATGACGTCGCAGGCAGGTGGAGACGTTGAAGGTAGGCTGGCGCGGCGGCGACAGCCCCGCGGACCGGCGCCACTTGCTGGGCTGGACAGCGCTGATGGCCGCCGCCGCTAACGACCGGCCGGCCGCCGTGCACGAGCTGCTTAACCTCGGTGCTCACCCCAATCTACAGGTCATTACATACTACTACTACAAAGTCTACATTAAAAGTATAATTCTCATCATGTTAGCTAGATTTTGCTAGGCTTTCAAAATCAAAAATCAAAAAATTTATTCTTCAAATAGGATTTTACAATCACTTTTGAATGTCAAAGATGCTACGCCATTGGTTCACAAGTCTACGGCGGGAGACCTTGTACTGGAAAGAACCAGCAAGAAAACCAGCAAGGGCATTTTGTTTTTTTCTCCTTGTATTTATTACAGAGTCGTCAGTTGAAAGCCGGCTTCAGATACACAGTCTGAACCCAACCTCCGATACAAGTTAAAACAACAAACAAATATATATTTCCGTCACAAGAGTCATATCGCATTAAACAAATCTGATATGAATATGTCCGGTACCAAACAAAATATTATTATATTAAAGATATATCGCAAAATTTACATCCAAGCATGTTTAATCATTCAGGAAAAAAAATATCGTAAAAATTACATCCAAGCATTTTTATCATTCAAGAAATCGTTGACCTTGTAATACCCTTTTTTCATTAGAGTATTTTTAATATGTGCTTTGAATTTATGAAACAGTAAAGCAGTAATATTTTCTGGAAGTGTGTTATAAAAAGTTACACATTTCCCTAAGAACGAACTTCTAGTTTTTTGAAGCCTCTATGTTGAAACTTTCCTTCTTTTGTATGCAAGGAAAGCTCAAGTCCTCTCTCTGTACTCTTGCCTTGGTTGCGAGTTACATTCGACCACAAGAGCTTAGAGTTAGTAATAAGCATAAAGCTTGTCAAAGCGTCTGTCGCGGAACATTGGAAGCGTCGTCGGAATAAGCGTCTACATCATTTTGCT
Source organism: Scirpophaga incertulas (assembly GCA_036419045.1). Taxonomy (NCBI): domain Eukaryota; kingdom Metazoa; phylum Arthropoda; class Insecta; order Lepidoptera; family Crambidae; genus Scirpophaga; species Scirpophaga incertulas. The sequence goes on from CM071637.1 coordinate 2,462,114, forward strand.
GTATTATTATCTCTATAAAAAAAATCACAATATTTATATACTATGAGTCAGTGTATCTTGTTGGTTGTCCTAATTACATAAATAAATGTTCACTCAAAAATTAATCAAAATCAAAATAATATTTATTCAACATAGACCTTTACAGGCACTTACTGTCGTCAAAACAAATAAAACAAAAAAAAAAGAAAAGCTTAAAAAAAACAAAAACCTTGTGCGTACGTACGAAAAAGGAAAAAAAAAATATATTGATTCTACACCTGTTCGGAAATTGGGAGAGCCTTCTCAAAAAGAACAGGCAAGAAACTCTGAAGGTCAATTTTTTATCTCCTCTTTTCAATTTTAATTATTATAATAATACAAAATTAAGATACAATCATACCTAATACTATTACAGTCGTATGTTTACATACACATATAAAAATAATACAATATTATAAATAATGTTGTTACCACACATAGCTCTAATGAAGTGTCCCTATTCCCAAATAGTGTGATCATTTAGATAGTCACTTACTTTATAATAGCCTTTACTCATGTGTGTCTTTTTGATATGGATTTTAAATTTATATAAAGGCAAATCAATGACACTTTTCGGAAGCTTGTTAAACATAGATATACATTTCCCCAAGAATGAACAGCTAGTTTTATGGAGTCTGAATGTTGGAACAGCAAGTTTATTTTTGTTTCTAGTATTCACATTATGTAGGTCACTGTTTTTATTGAATTTATTATATTTTCTATATTAAAAACGAAATTATCATATATATGTTGACTAGCTAAAGTTGAAATATTAATTTCTTTGAACAATTCTTTTAGGGATTCTCTAGCCCGTAAACAGTAGATAGCACGAATTGCTCTTTTTTGTAAAAGGAATATACTCTCAATGTTAGCCGCTGATCCCCATAGCAGCTATTCATAGGACATAACACTATGAAAGTAGCTGAAATAAACAATTCTTGCTGTTTCAACATTAGTTAAAAAGTGTTTTAACTAATGTTGAAACTGAATAGTGAACCAGCGCACTATCGCATCACCCATTCAGAAGCAAAGATGCTACAGACAGACACACACAGTCACAGAGTCACAGTATAGAGATGCGTCGAAGTTATAACACCCCTCTGTTTGCGTGGGGGCTTAAAAGTAAGTGAGTGTATATCGCACTAATAGTACAACAGTGTATCAACTCAAAATCGAACATTTTTCAGAATCAACAAAAAACTTATTACTCACTTCATGTAATAGTTGCAAATTGAATAACTGTCACATAAGTTTTTTAATTTATCCTTATTCTGTTTTTGCACTAATCGAACGACGGTCTTGATCACGCGTGAGGAATCAAATTTAGCGTGTGTTTGTAGTATTATGTCAAGTACGACGTTTTGAGTTGATACACTATTGTATTATTAGTGCGATATGTGCCGGCGCAGGACGAGTACAGCGGCGCGGCGGCGGCGGCGGGCGCGGCGGGGCTGCACCCGCTGGAGGCGCTGCAGCGCCGCGAGGAGGACTTCTGCCCCGCCATGAACGGCCGCGCCTCCTTCCGCGGCTGGACCGCGCTGCACTACGCCGCGCTCGCCGATTCGGAGGTACCTTTTTTTTTTGACGTGAATACGTTTTTAAAATTGCTTCCATAGGGACGCAAATCAAAAAATCGAATGATAACATAATCGGGGGATACAGTTTAGTGTTGTAGCTACATATCTATCATCCCCATCCAAATTCCAATTACACCACTGGATAGCTAAAGGATCAAAGAATTTATTACGCCTAGTAAAGACTGTAACACATCGCGCGCGTGGAGGGGGAGCCCCGCCAATTTGAAGGCCATTTTGCTGCGTACTATTACCCGTTACGAGACGTATTCACGTACAAGAAACGGCCGTGTCCATAACACAGTCACACCCCATTTTTTGTTCCCCTGAGGAAAATGCATTAAATTGCATGCCCGGCTGTGGCGAGCCGGCGGTTATGTGGGGCTCTCCTCCCTAGAAGGGCAGAAGGGAGGCATACCCACAAAAAACCTCAGGGATGGCCTTCCTCAGGCATGTAGGGAGCCCCCGGGAACACCAAGCTACTTCCGCGAACCCCCAGCCTCCGCTTCCCCGTCGATACAGGGGAGCCTTCGAGCGGGATCGGCCATCTCCCGACCCCACTCGGCGGCCTTTCTGGAGCATCACTGCTTCAAAGGGGTATTAGCAAATTACGTATGGATATTAAAGTTAGTATGGTAATATGTGATGTAAGTAAAGTATTTATGCATGTGTGTCTTAATTGTAAAATAATTAGCCTACATAATTAAAAATGTTATCTAAAGTCGGATTTTACGCGGACGCAATCGCAGGCACGACTAATACATATAACCGCTATATATTAAGGAATAGTTAATAAAACGCCGGTTAACAGATACGAACATATAATAAACTTTTTTAATCATAGAGTACACAGGTATAGACTATATAGCATACAGATATCAATAGCATAATCAGAATATAGTTTATGGTTTTGGTATATATCTTTAACATCTCCACTTAACAAAACCATAAAATAAAAAAATATAAACTTATAACTAATACAGTACTATGAAACAGATGATATGCCTAACTTATTCAAAAAATAATAATGCTTAACAGATCCCAAGCTCTTCGTAAAGATATCTGCTGGCATTTCTGCTGTTTCAAGATAAGAGACACTTATCATATTATTTTGTATCACTTCTCTTACAAAATGATATCGTATATCAATATGCTTGGACCTGCGATGGAAGACTGGGTTCTTTGCTAGTTTTTGAGCACTTTGACTATCATTATAAACTGTAATTGGCTCAGAGCTACCAAGTATTTCAGCAAGCAAATTTTTCAAATATATAGCTTCCTTACTAGCTTCTGACATAGAAATATACTCAGCTTCAGTACTAGATAAGGCGACATTTCTTTGCTTTTTACATTCAAATGAAATTACAGAATTTGACATAGTGAAGCAGAAACCTGAGTATGATTTTCTGTCATTTAGATCTGATCCCCAATCAGCATCCACAAATCCTTCAATAGAACACTTATTTTTACTAAATATAAGACCATAACTCTTAGTATATTTTAAATATTTCAATATCCTCTTAGCATGTTTCCAGTGAGTCTCATTATAGGAGTTGTTGAACTGACTAAGGAAACTTACACTGAAGGAAATGTCAGGTCTGGTTAAAACTGCTAAATACATTAAACTTCCAAGAAGTTGTTGATAGGGACATTCATAAGAAACAATTTCACTTTTTTCTAATTTTAAATTAACTTCCATTGGCGTTTTAACTGGCTTGCATTCCAACATATTAAACTTTTTAAGCAAACTATCTATGTATTGTTCCTGATCAAGAGATATTGCATCTTTACCTACTTTAACCCTCATGCCTAGACATTGCTTCAATTGGCCAAGATTTTTAATTTTAAAATTCCTACTTAAATTATCTACTAACGAATTTAAAGTTGTTTTACAGTTATAAAAAATAAAAAAAATCATCAACAAACAATGCTATCATAATTCTAACATTACCACTAAATTTAGTATAAAGACATGGCTCAAATTGTGATTTTTTATAACCTAAGTTTTGTAAACATTCATCAATTCTATGGTTCCATGCTCTTGAAGATTGCTTCAAGCCATAGATTGCTCGTTTTAATTTTAATACTTTAGAATCATCTACACACTTATATGTTACAGGTTTGGCCATATACACATTTTCTTTTAGGAATCCATTCAAAAAAGCAGTGGTTACATCTAGATGACAAATATCTAGGTTAAGCTTAACTGCTAGTGCAAACAAAAGTCTTAAGGTAGAATATCTTAGTACAGGTGAAAATGTCTCATGATAATCAACATCAAACTTTTGAGAAAAACCTTTTGCCACTAACCTTGCGCGATACCGGACACTATTTGAACTGTCATATTTCTTTTTGAACACCCACTTACACTGAACCACTGTTTTGTCTTTAGGACGCACTACTTCTTCCCAGGCATCATTTTCTTTGAATGAATTAAGCTCTTCTTGCATAGCTTTTCCCCAGAATTCACTTTCTGGCCCATTCAAGGCTTCTTCGAGTGTTATATCTCCATCATCTCTGTTTTGGCACTCTGCATAACATAAATTGTTGAAACCATATCTCTCTACTTTTCTTGACACTCGTTTTTGAATATTTACTACTTCTGCAGGATTCACAGGAGTAATGTCTAAATCGGAAGCGGTATCTAGGTAGTCATCATCAGTACTCACCGAAGATGCTTCTTCATCTGATATATAGGTACTGTCCTTCTCATCATCCTCTTCAAGGTCTGATGACTCCTCACTTTGCTCTAACTGATGCTCGGAGCTGGATATCTCGCCATTTTTATCTTGTGATGGTTTACAATCTATGGCCACATCTACCAAATTCTTTGATGAATGCTCAATCGCAATAACATCTCTACTGGTACTTACAGAATTAGTGCTTGAGTCATAAACTCTATATCCCTTCACATTCTCTGCGTAGCCTACTAGAATAAGTGTCTTTGCCTTCTTGTCCCACTTAGCGCGCTTTTCCTTTGGAACATGTGTCATCACTGTACTACCGAATATGCGCAAGTGACTCAAATCTGGCTTATGGCCTGTCCACACTTCATATGGGGTTTTATTGTGGCCTGTTACAATGGACCTGTTTCTTAAATAAACAGAAGTATTCACTGCTTCTGCCCAAAACTTTTTTCCGAGATTGGCATCGAATAACAGGCAGCGTGCTTTCTCCACTATGGACCTGTTCATTCGCTCACATAAGCCATTCTGCTGTGGAGTGTAGGGGTTTGTTTTCTGATGGATGATACCTTGTTCTTTTAAATATTTTTCAAACTCGTTGCTGCAAAATTCTCCACCATTATCTGTCCTGATAAATTTTATTTTTCTATCTTTTTGCTTCTCCACCATTAGTTGAAAATACTTAAAATTCTTGAACACTTCATCTTTTGTTTTTAAAAAATATACAAATGCCATTCTACTGAAATCATCCACAAACAAAACATAGTATCTCGACTTCCCAATTGAAAGATTTTCCATTGGACCTCCCACATCTGCATGAATCAAATCCAATACATTTTCTGACTTGGAAGAACTCTGTCCAAATGGTAGTCTAGACTGTTTCCCTTCACAACATATAGTACAGCTTGACCTACTTATGCTCGCTACTTCTGGGAATGTAATGCCATCTACAGCCTTCAACTTCATTTTATTCAAACTAGCACTGTTTATATGTCCTAAGCGTCTGTGCCATACCTCACTTGATACTACTGCTGGCACTGCTAATGTCTCTGTTTTCAATGTTTGTAATCTGTATACTCCATCTATCAATTCTGCTTGGCCAACAAGTTCATTCTGCCTATTGTAGATATGACAGTCTCCTTCCTTGAAGTTAACTCTGTTGCCATGATCAATCAATTGACTAACTGATAGTAGGTTTGTAGTTAACTTCGGTATACACAATACATTGGAAACTGTGATGTCATATTCCATGTCGTTCACAACTGTAACAATGTTTACATCGCCTGAGCACAATACAGGAACACTTGTCTGATCGGCGATTATAATTTCCTTTGTATCTAATTGTTGTGATTCATTAGCTATAAAATCCCGTCTTGCAGTCATATGTCTACTTGCGCCACTGTCAATATACCAACTATTTTGGTTAAATTTTCCAGAAAGGAACACTGCACTAAAGGCATTAGATGGTTTTCTTTTGTTTTTATCGATTAAATTTGGACACTGGCTTTTATAATGACCAGTTTGTTTACAATTGTAACATTTGATTATTTTGACAGCTTTGTGTTCTGACATTTGTGATTTATGAAGATGGCTTCCGCTCGATTTATTCCCGCCATTTTTCATTCGTTGTGAATGTTGAGATTTTGCAAGGTATGCGGTATCTGAACTCGATGTGGAAATACCTTCATCTGCACTCATGTCAATTAATTTAGTTTTAATAACATCTGCGCTTATATCAATCCCCGAATGCTCGATGGCCATAATCATAGGGGCAAACCGTTCCGGTAATCCCGCCAACATTAACGCGCCAATCCATTCGTCGATTATCTTAAATCCTGTTCCCCGAAGACGTTGCCCTGTTTCTATGATCTGGGTTACATAGTTTGTCATAGATTCGCAGTTTTCTAATCTTATGTTGATTAGATTTCGTAATAAACTGATTTTCCTTGAGTACCCGGAATCATCAAACATTTTCTTGAGTGTTATCCAAAGATCGTAACACGTGTCTGCTTGCTTTATGTGAACGTAAAGCGATGCGTCAATCGTGAGAATCAACTTCGCCTTCGCCTTGGCATCTTCCATCTTTTGTACTGCAGTCGCCGATGCCGATAACTGTGTTTCAATGGCCGCCGCCATTCCTTCTAACACCAACAAGTTCGACGCCGCAAAAGACCAGTCATCATAGTTTTCTCGACCTCGTAGTTTGGGAACGTTTGCGATATAACTCGTAGACATTTTTCTGCACTGACGCACTGATTTACTACTTATTAACTTTTATTTCTCTGATTTTACGGGACTGGGCCCATAACCTAATAAAACGCCGGTTAACAGATACGAACATATAATAAACTTTTTTAATCATAGAGTACACAGGTATAGACTATATAGCATACAGATATCAATAGCATAATCAGAATATAGTTTATGGTTTTGGTATATATCTTTAACAATAGTTAAGGAAACTTATCTTAAAGAATAGTTAGAATATAGATATAAATAAGGCTATGACTGTGGGGGACAAGACCATCTGTCCCCACAAAACGGAGAACAATACCTTTCTCCTGATCCACAAATGATATGTTACTTGTAGAATAAATAATATATCCCAACTAATATTATAAATGCGAAAGTGTGTTTGTTTGTTTGTTTGTTACCTCTTCACGCTTAAACTACTGGACCGATTTCAAAAATTCTTTCACCTTTGGAAAGCTACATTCTCCCCGAGTAACATAGGCTACTTTTTATCCCGGAAAAATCGACAGATCCCACGGGATGCGCAATAAAGGCTTCGCTCAAAAACTACTGCACAGATTTTTATGCGGTTTTCATCAATAGATAGAGTGATTCTTGAGGAGTTTTGCGGCATTTTTTATCTCGGAAAAACGGATAGTCCCACGGGAAGCGCGATAAAATCTTCGCACCATAAACCGACTTCCGCGTATATGTAGCCGTGGCAAAAGCTATGACCCTTAACCCTCTATACACCCAATCCCGAAATCCACGCGGGCGAAGCCGCGGGCAGAAAGCTAGTAAGGACATATAAAGAAAGACTCACACAAACAAAAAAGAGTGCGGACCAAAGTGACCAAAAAGAGTTAAAAAAATTTAGCATTTGTAAAATTTTACCAATCCCAACTAATATTATAAATGCGAAAGTGTGTTTGTTTGTTTGTTTGTTACCTCTTCACGCTTAAACTACTGGACCGATTTCAAAAATTCTTTCACTTTTGGAAAGCTAAATTATCCCTGAGTAACATAGGCTACTTTTTATCCCGGAAAAATCGACAGATCCCACGGGATGCGCAATAAAGGCTTCGCTCAAAAACTACTGCACAGATCTTCATGCGGTTTTCATCAATAGATAGAGTGATTCTTGAGCAAGGTTTTGCGGTATTTTTTATCTCGGAAAAACGGATAGTCCCACGGGAAGCGCGATAAAACCTTCGCGCCATAAACCGACTTCCGCGCATATGTAGCCGTGGGCAAAAGCTATGACCCTAAACCCTCTGTAGATCCAATCCCGAAATCCACGCAGGCGAAGCCGCGGGCAGAAAGCTAGTAGATTATAAAGTCAAATATTTAATAGGGATATAGTATTATTTTAGTACAAAATTCAAAAATAGTGTAACAAATAAATATAATACAAAAAGTGTAAGGCAAAAGAAATTGATACTATCAGGTGCAAAAAGACTGCCTAAATACTTGGTGCTTAAATCATATAATGGGCTCGAGATATTAAGAAGGGCTCCAATTTACAATAAAATTTACCAAAAGCACAGGTAAAATCAAGGTTACAAGTTGCTTTGCTTGATATGATAGGTTAGTTTAACCGTCAAATATATAGATAGATTGTAGGTTATATTTTTAATTATGTATAAATATAAGAGCGCAGCTCGCCCATAAACGTAATGTTTGGAGAGAATATTATATATTAACTTACCGCCCGCAGCTTTGTCCGCGTGGAATTCGGTTATATTGCGGTATAAAGCACAACTATAAGAAAACTCATTCCCACGGAAAAATTTAAGAAGCGCGATGTAACGCAAAAATTCCTCATTTTCGGGGATTAATTATCGTATCATTTAGCTTCTAAATTTACATGTTTATATTCGTTTGCAATATTTTAACTTGTTTTAAATGACACTCAGCGCCATCTACAATCAAGTAAACAATATTTTTGTTTTTCCTCGGAATAAAAGTACCCCATTATTTAATCCGGACTTTAATCTTTACGTCTGCAAAATTCCAAAGCAATCGGTTCAGTAGTTACGGCGTGAAAGTGGAACAAACAAACAAACAAACTCACTTTCCGATTTATAATACTCGTATTAGTAAGGATTAGAAGAAATGTTAATCTAAAAGTCAAAAACATTTATTGTTTAAACTATAGGTAGGTAACATGAAGTTCTTATTTATATTTTGAGTAACACTATAGTTTGCCTGAAAGGCGTACAATATTACATATTAAAAAAAATACTAATAATGTGTGACATCTTACATAATACAATTTTTTTTTCAATGAATTCAATAATAACTACACGACTATATTATGTTTTATTTGTTTTTATCATTTAAACATTCTAAAACTGTATAATACATTTTAGAGAACAGCCATTGTTCAAGACATCTTTTGAATAGGGCATATCTATGTTTCTTATTTCAACAGGTAGATTGTTGTATATCTTGTACGACCTATATAGTAGAGAATAAATAAAAAGGGGGTGTGGCTGCATTATGGACGCGGCTGTTTGTTGTACGTGAATACGTCTCGTAACGGGTAATAGTACGCAGCAAAATAGCCTTCAAATTGGCGGGGCTCCCCCTCCACCGCGCGCGATGTGTTACAGTCTTAACTGGGCGTAATAAATTCTTTGATCCTTTAGCTATCCAGTGGTGTAATTGGAATTTGGATGGGGATAATAGATATGTAGCTACAACACTAAACTGTATCCCCCGATTTTGTTTCATTTGATTTTTTGATTTGCGTCCCTATGGAAGCAATTTTAAAGACTTATTCACGTCAATCTATACTAATATAATAAAGCTGAAGAGTTTGTTTGTTTGTTTGTTTGTTTGTTTGTTTGAACGCGCTAATCTCCGAAACTACTGGTGCGATTTGAATAATTCTTTTTTTGTTGGATAGTCCATTTATCGAGGAAGGCTATAGGCTAAATAACATTACGCTATGACCAATAGGAGCAAAGACAGAGCGGTAAATGTGTAAAAAACGGGGAAAATTATTCATTTTTGAAGGCTTTCTTTGCGTGCGCTGCGAAAACGGTTCAAGATACACAAAAAATATGTATGAAAGAATTATTCCTCTATACATGATCTATGTGGGAAAAACCAAAAAATCTGCCGGAAGTCACTATTCCACGCGGACGAAGTCGCGGGCAAAAGCTAGTAAACAATAAAATATGCAATTCAATGCATTTTCCTCAGCGGAGCAAAAAGGCACGACTATTTGTATAAAGCCATTTTATTGCAAAGGATATTGGTTACGTTTGCTGATTCCGCGCAGTTGATGATGACTTGTCCAACAAGCAGACAAGGTCGACACGTGTTTCGTCTCTCAGCGAGACATCTTCAGGATCTGTTGCCCGCTCGGTGCCTCACGAGCGACTCAAGTCGTCGTGAGAGAGAATAACACCTGCTACAATAGAGTACATAAAGCCATTTGTCGGCAGGGGTGCACGCGCCTGCTGCTGTCGGCGGGCGCCGACCCCGCGCTGCGGGACCACGCCGGCCGCCGCGCGCTGCACTACGCGCGGGACCCGTCCCCCGCGCGCGCGCTGCTGCTCCAAGAGGTGCGTGCTGCCCTGCCCTGCCCTGCCCGGCTTGATAACTAAATAGTGAACATATTCCATCGCGAGCATTGTGCGGCAGGCGGAGCGCCGCGCGCAGGAGGAGGCGGCGGCGGCGGCGGCCGAGCGGCGCCGGTTCCCGCTGGAGCAGCGCCTGCAGCAGCGGCTGGTGGGGCAGCGCGCCGCCATCGAGGTACTGCTGCTGTGCCCTCCGCTGCGTCCTCTGTAACCGCCAGCAGCCGCACTCGACTTACATCGGACTAGTATGCCCGAATTCGCATAATAGACAATATGCATGATTTTTTTTATGTATTAAATGAATCATTAACATTTTTATAACACAGAAAAAAATATAAATAGGCTTAAAAATAGTCAAGTTTTTATACAAAGTGAAATTGCCGTTCAAACGCCGCCATTTTTCGTGCGTTTATGATGACATCATTGGTTAGGATCTGTTTGTTTACTAGTAGCGTTTCAGTTGCTTAGTACTAATTTTCAATTTTTACCTTGTTACAAGTACTGTATGGTAAAAATACTACCATCAATACACCCGATAAAGTGTTTTTTCGTATTCCACTCGATGAAAAGTTACGTAAACTATGGTGTAAGATGATGAAGAGGGAGACTATATCTTTGTTATCAGTTTTATTTTGCTGTGAAGATCATTTTGACGTAAGTATTCTATATTTATATATTTAAATAATAAAAAAAAATATTAATGTAAATTGGATATCGTATTTATCTAATATTTACAAAAAGTATATATCTTACTTAAATAAGTTTCAACGCACCGAGCTATGTCGATGCCGATAAATGCAAGACATAACCATTGACGTCACATATCGTATCGACCAATAGTGACGCCTGATATAAGGCTCACACGAGCCTAACAGATGCTTCTTCACCTGGCTCAGAGATGTCTAGTTATGTCGGCACGAGAAGAAGGGTCGAGTCGAGGCCGGGAGCTAACGAGCAGTCACCCGCAGGCCACGGCGGCGGCCGTGCGGCGGCGCGAGAACGGCTGGGCGGACGACGAGCACCCGCTGGTGTTCCTGTTCCTGGGCAGCTCGGGCATCGGCAAGACGGAGCTGGCCAAGCAGCTGGCGCGCTACCTGCACCGCGACGACCCCGCCGGCTTCATCCGGCTCGACATGTCCGAGTACCAGGAGCGGCACGAGGTGAGCCCGTGACGCCCGCCGCCACCGCGTCTTCTGTCTGAACCTTCACGGGTTTCTGACTTTTCTGGGTGAATTCAGTTTTTTAAGTTTATTTGCTTTGCACCGCAGTAGTTTTGGATTCCAGCTCCAGCAAAGTTTAAAAATAAATCATGTGTATTTTCTTATTGCCTTTATTTGGGTCTTGACATATTTATATATACATAGATTATTTCAAGTAACTTAATTCCGTCGTCATTCCTGCAAGAATTCATTGCCGGTAATAAGTTTGAGCTGGCTACCTAGTAGGGTTGCAGGTGGCGAAGCTGATCGGCGCGCCGCCGGGGTACGTGGGCCACGAGGCGGGCGGGCAGCTCACGCGTGCACTGGCGCGCCGCCCCGACGCGCTCGTGCTGCTGGACGAGGTGGACAAGGCGCACCCCGACGTGCTGGCCGCGCTGCTGCAGCTCTTCGACGAGGTCAGTGGCGGGGCGCACCTCCGCGCGCTCGTGCTGCTGGACGAGGTGGACAAGGCGCACCCCGACGTGCTGGCCGCGCTGCTGCAGCTCTTCGACGAGGTCAGTGGCGGGGCGCACCTCCGCGCGCTCGTGCTGCTGGACGAGGTGGACAAGGCGCACCCCGACGTGCTGGCCGCGCTGCTGCAGCTCTTCGACGAGGTCAGTGGCGGGGCGCACCTCCGCGCGCTCGTGCTGCTGGGCGAGGTGGACAACATCTACAATTTTTATTTATTAAAATAAATGTCGTTTTGTTTCAATGAAATTTTACAAAGTTTTATATAAATATCGGGGCAGGGCCGGCTGACGGACGGCAAGGGCAAGCTGATCGAGTGCAAGAACGCCATCTTCGTGATGACGTCCAACCTGGCGGCGGAGCAGATCGCGCAGCACGGGCTGCAGCTGCGCCGCGAGGCGCGCCTCCGCCGCCGCGCGCGCACCGGCGCCGGTACTGCCTCTGCCTCTGCCTCTGCCTGCTCTGCTCTGCTCTGCTCTGCTGCTCTACTCTGCTCCACTCCACTCCACTCCATCCCACTCTACCTCCTCAAACTCGATCATTATTGTATTCGTTTTGACGCCAATAACTGCCCCTAAAAATCTATGTTGAATATAGCATGTTTTGATGTTTCATTTGATTTAATAACTGTGGAACACCAACATGTGTGTTTCTTCATATTTTTACAAGCACTTAAATGTCTTACTATTACTATTTTTTTTTTGTTCCCTCAGAAGGAAATGCATTAAATTGCATACCCCGGCTGTGGCGAGCCGGCGTTTATGTCTCCCTCTGGGGCTCTCCTCCCCAGAAGGGGGAAGCCTACCCACTAAAAACCTCAGGGATGGCCTTCCTCAAGCGTGTAGGGAGCCCCCGGGAACGCCAAGCTACTTCCGGGAACCCCCAGCCTCCGCTTCCCGCCGATACAGAGGAGCCCTCCTCGGGGGAGGTTACAATACCTCCCCCGAGGACGATGACGCCCCCCGACCACGAAAGGGGCGCGGTCCCTTCCGTGGCCGGGGGGCGATCTCTTCCGCGACGTCACGGCGGCCTCCTTCTGGAGCATAACTGCTTCACAGAAGAACGCCACAGCCCCCCAACCTCCCTCATCCGCCAGCATTACCGCAATCAATGCCGGCGGAGAAATACACTAAACCTAGATTAGATAAAGATATATTAGAAATATATTATAGAAAACAATATTGCAACTTTGCAACTGAACACTTTATTAATATTCAAAATTTAATAGAGAAACGGATGTTGTAAAATGCGCAGAACCTCCGCACTTAAATGCGGAAACAGAAACAGAGCTGCGTTCCATCACTAATAAAGATATACGCCACGTTAATACAAACTGTTCAAAATGCTAATGCTGCGTAAATGAAGTCGCGGGCTCCAGCCACTATTTTTTTAATGTTAATAAGTGTATTGTTCGGTTTTTTTTTTAAATTACGTAAATACCAGTTTGTTTTAAAATGAATGTATAGTCACACGAAACTGTCGACAGCGCCGTCCGAGGATTCGGAGACGGAGTCGGAGTCGGAGTTGGAGTCGGAGTCGGAGCCGCTGCAGGTGTCGCGCAAGTTCAAGGACTCGGTGGTGCGGCCCATCCTCAAGCGGCACTTCGGCCGCGACGAGTTCCTGGGCCGCATCAACGAGGTGGTCTACTTCCTGCCGTTCTCGCGGCAGGAGCTGCTCACGCTGGTGCACGCCGAGCTGACGCAGTGGGCCGCCCTGGCGCAGAAGCGGCACAACGTCGAGCTCTCCTGGGAGGACGGCGTCTTGGGCTGTCTGGCGGATGGGTGAGCCACTGTAGCCTGTGTGTGTCTGATGGACGTATGAATAAAATGTGTATATATATATTTTATGAGTGCAAACTGATACACTCAGTCATTTGTTTTGTTTCAAATCTTCCAGCGCGTTTTTGGTAAGAAAGGAGGCGGCTTTCCAATGAATTTGTTATGCTTTAGAAGACCGAATTAAGTAGCTATAATAAGACTTGTAGGATGTGGATATAAGGCAGCTATACTTCTCGTAGTAAAAGTCACTGTAGAATCTTATGAATACTTCTAGAGCACTGTTTAAATATATTAATAGCAATGTTGACGACCTCCATAGTCGAGTGGATAGTACACCGGTTTCAAGGTGTCGCCATCTCTGAGGTCCCGGATTCGAATCCCGGTGGGGGCAGATGTTTGTGTGATGAATGCGAGCATTTGTACTTTAGTCATGGTTGTTGATATATATTTCTACAAAAAATATTTATATATGTATAATATATGTATGTCTATCCGTTACCCTAGATCCCATAGCACAAGCCTTACAGAGTTTACCTTGGGCTAGGCTAATTGGTGTAAGTGTAACAAATATTATATTATATATTATATTATTAAAAAATGTAGCAGAGTTCGTAGTGCTGTGGCAGTGTGAAAAGTAAGGTAGGCAATGGAATGACTGGGTATGGTGATTGTATCTTTTGTCACATGTTAACGAGTTTGTAGATTTGTCGCAAATCTGACAAGAAACACATGTACTATAGGCAATTATAATCACTAATCATCAGGTGGGCAGGCTGTTTGTTTGTCAACAAATGTGGATGTACGGATGTTCGTCACTCTTTCACGTAAAAACTATTATATACTTTATACTTTTCACGTAAAAAGAAAGGTAGTGAGAAGTAGAAACGAGACGAGTCGGCCCGGCAGGTACGACATCCACTACGGCGCGCGCTCCATCAAGTACGAGGTGGAGCGGCGCGTGGTGAGCCAGATAGCGCTGGCGGCGGAGCGCGGGCTGCTGGCGCCGGGCAGCGCCGTGCGCCTGGCGGCCGACGGCGCCGCGCTGCGCCTGGCGCTGCGCCCGCCCGGCGGCCGCGCCTTCGTGCCGCTCGACGACCTGCCGGCGTGACGCCCGCCCATCAAGTACGAGGTGGAGCGGCGCGTGGTGAGCCAGATAGCGCTGGCGGCGGAGCGCGGGCTGCTGGCGCCGGGCAGCGCCGTGCGCCTGGCGGCCGACGGCGCCGCGCTGCGCCTGGCGCTGCGCCCGCCCGGCGGCCGCGCCTTCGTGCCGCTCGACGACCTGCCGGCGTGACGCCCGCCCATCAAGTACGAGGTGGAGCGGCGCGTGGTGAGCCAGATAGCGCTGGCGGCGGAGCGCGGGCTGCTGGCGCCGGGCAGCGCCGTGCGCCTGGCGGCCGACGGCGCCGCGCTGCGCCTGGCGCTGCGCCCGCCCGGCGGCCGCGCCTTCGTGCCGCTCGACGACCTGCCGGCGTGACGCCCGCCCATCAAGTACGAGGTGGAGCGGCGCGTGGTGAGCCAGATAGCGCTGGCGGCGGAGCGCGGGCTGCTGGCGCCGGGCAGCGCCGTGCGCCTGGCGGCCGACGGCGCCGCGCTGCGCCTGGCGCTGCGCCCGCCCGGCGGCCGCGCCTTCGTGCCGCTCGACGACCTGCCGGCGTGACGCCCGCCCATCAAGTACGAGGTGGAGCGGCGCGTGGTGAGCCAGATAGCGCTGGCGGCGGAGCGCGGGCTGCTGGCGCCGGGCAGCGCCGTGCGCCTGGCGGCCGACGGCGCCGCGCTGCGCCTGGCGCTGCGCCCGCCGGCGGCCGCGCCTTCGTGCCGCTCGACGACCTGCCGGCGTGACGCCCGCCCATCAAGTACGAGGTGGAGCGGCGCGTGGTGAGCCAGATAGCGCTGGCGGCGGAGCGCGGGCTGCTGGCGCCGGGCAGCGCCGTGCGCCTGGCGGCCGACGGCGCCGCGCTGCGCCTGGCGCTGCGCCCGCCCGGCGGCCGCGCCTTCGTGCCGCTCGACGACCTGCCGGCGTGACGCCCGCCCGCCTGGCGCCCGCCTGGCGCCCACCTAGCGCCCGCCTGGCGCACACCTAGCGCCCATCTGGCGCTACCTAGCGCCCACCTGGCGCCCGCCTGGCGCCCACCTAGCGCCCGCCTGGCGCCCGCCTGGCGCCCACCTGGCGCTACCTAGCGCCCGCCTGGCGCCCACCTAGCGCCCGCCTGGCGCCACCTAGCGCCCACCTGGCACCTGCCTGGCGCCCACCTAGCGCCCGCCTAGCGCTACCTAGCGCCCACCTAGCGCCCACCTGGCGCTACCTAGCGCCCACCTGGCGCTAACTGGCGCCCACCTGGCGCTACATAACGCCCACCTGGCGCCCGCCCACCTGGCGCTACCTAACGCCCACCTGGCGCTACCTAACGCCCACCTGGCGCTACCTAACGCCCACCTGGCGCTACCTAACGCCCACCTGGCGCTACCTAACGCCCACCTGGCGCCTGCCTGGCGCCCGCTCACCTGACGCCACCTAACGCCCACCTGGCGCCCGCCTGGCGATCGACACCTGGCGCTACCTGACGCCTACCTGACGCCTGCCTGGCGCCCGCTCACCTGGCGCTACCTAACGCCCACCTGGCGCCTGCCTGGCGCCCGCTCACCTGGCGCCACCTAACGCCCACCTGGCGCCCGCCTGGCGACCGACGGCGCCCGACGACGGCGGCCGCTCGACTCGCCGCCAGCGTGGCCTCGCGAGGCGGCGCTAGGCGATGTCTCGCCCTACTGGAATGACAACCTACACTAAACAGTGATCTGGCCGACATTCAAGCGACTACTAACGCAATCTGATAACCTCACCCACAGATAATAAACCAAACGCTTCACGTGTTAGGCGACACTGTCGTTATTTTTTTTATGTTGGCACAAATCATATCATATCATCATAAATGCTACCTGAACACAAGTAAAGACTTTCGCTGCTAAATGCTCTAATAACTCGTGATACGCCATAGTGATACGTTACCTATCGATAATTGTTCCTGCATCGACATCGAGAATACTAAATTGTCGACAAAATGTTTCTAGTAATAGATTAAGTAGTCTGCTGGTCAGAAATGTGTAATGTTAAAGAATGTTTTAATGCTATCAATTTTCGTCTCGAGTATACTTCGATCGACTTCGATACTTCTTCAGGCCCTAGTGTGAAATATTTTCACACTGAATAATTTCCAGAATTAACTACCAACGAATGTCAACTCTTGACAACCACACTTTTGGGCTCATAATTTTTTTTTTTTGTGAAGTCTTCATAATTCTCGGCTTCGCTCGATCATACATTACGGGAGTAGATTAAATTTCTCTTTCCAGATTATTGTTATCTTATGGTTGTAAAAATTGATATTTTTCAAGAGATAACCTTGGCCACATATTTAACTTTCTAAAATGAATTTGACTCCTTAGGACTTTGCTGTTGACGATTAACCCCTTTGCATTATTTCATTAACTGTAGCAAAATAAATCATCACCGCTACCACCAGGTGTTGCATATCAAGATTTATATATAAATATATATTACGAGACAATTACAGGTGATACAGCTGTTCTTGAGCATGCCTTAACTTTAAACTTACTAACAAATTGAAGATAATGTGACAAATAAATTAGATTAATTCTGTTTTATTGTGATATTAGCTAATTATTCTTATGGTGGTAATAATATTATAAGATTCAACTCCAATCACTGATGGCTACTTTCATCGAACTTAGCTTAAGATAAGTGGTTTGTTGTCACACATAAACATAGTGTGACAACAACCCAGTTCCACATAGGAGGAGTGACGCCATAGCTAAAATGAGCGTTTTTCATTAATAAATAAAGTTAATGTTTCTATTCCGACATTTTTTTGTATTAATCTCTCGAGCGGAACTTATTGGAAATATTAACTTGTTAATTAATGATAATACGAATCAACTAGTTATGTTTGCTTACTACCGCAGCGCTGTTATATAAACTGCAATCTCATAAAGTTCATCAGATCAAACTTTTGTTTCACGAAAATAGTCTGACGCTTTTTAGTTGATCTTGAATGTTTATATATGATTCCACATTTGTTAAGTTTTCACTATGTTGTTTAATTTATCGTTTTCACAATTAGCAATATCTAGGATTTTTATGTATTCACATTGGAACCGTTACCATACGTATCTTGTACATTATATTTAATCTGTATTAAATATTAATAAAACATTGAAAGTATGATAATCTTTTATTTTCTGGGATCCTCATTTTTACAAGCTTTTATATTAGCTTTACTTGTAACTATGTAAGAAAATCTTGGAATCTTAATTTGACCCACTTCCCGGCCTGATAATGAAATATATGTTGATTAAAAACCCTTAGACAGAGATAGTAGCGTAAGTAATAAAGAATATATGAGTTTACTAGCTGGCCAACAGACGTTGTCCTGTCAAATGTCTCAAATGTCACGTTGTCTCACGTTGTCTCAAATGTTTTTAAATAAATAATTTAGCTGAAAAACAATATCTATATGACCGTATTGTGAATCTAAACCATTCTCAAGCCCCCTGGAATACACACAAAAAATTTCATCAAAATTGGTCCAGTCGTTTAGGAGGAGTTCAGTCACATACACACGCACACAAGAAATATATATATTAAGATTAGGGAAAATATGTTAGATTTATGAAAACTATTGTTGAAGTTGGCATACTATATGTTAATGTATAAAATCAACAATATAATGAATAGCTAGGGCATAATAAATTATAAAATTGAAAAAGGTTGCCACTGCGAAATCGTAAATTTTATGAAAATGTCGGATAAATGTCCTATCGTACACATATAAAAGTGCCTATATATGTATGTTGCCAAGCATTCTCAGTGGCCTCTAGTTAAGATATAGTACTTGATATACTCTCCGAACATATGCCCTAGAGAGTGAGGACTTAAGTCCTGTAGGTAATTTGTGGAGGGTAAATTAAGCCGAAAACAGGGATGAAAATTCACCCTGGAAGACGTTTTATCTAGTATATCTCAAGAGCTATAATAAATATAGTGACATAGTAAACTGCAAAATAGAGGGAAAAATAAGCTCCTACATATTACCTATATATGAAAGGGATGGAAATAAGAGAACATATAGCAAATAAGCATTAATTGTATAAACAAAAGGATAAAATAAAGAGCAAAAAGGGTTCGACAGGTGCTTTCGGTACGGTATATCCTCGCTAGGGGGTCTCAAAAATGGCATTTTATGGTAGGGATGATTTTGCGAATAAATTGAGAGACTCCCCCTTCCCGGTACCCCCCCGTCAATCCGCGTAACACAGAATATCGTCGACCCAGGCACGTCATTTCTGACCCTCCCGACTTATTGACGCTGGCTCTTCAAGCCTTGCGAGAGGCGGCATCTGCGCCGCCATCCCTTAGTTAGTCCATACTTCGCAGCTTGCTGCACATGTACGCGTAGGCCCCATCATTTCAAGGCCGGACCCACTTTGGCGTACCGAGCCTTCTTTCGCGCATATGTCCTCTTCGGAGGGCAGCGCTGACGTGCCCTCTCCTGAGGGTGCGCCAACCATTCCATTCAAGCCGTAGGGCCATTAGGGCCAAGGCTAGGCTGAGTTTAGTCGGTAGGTCTGTTGGGTCAGCCGCCTCGATTCACCAGGAGTCCGACATAATCAACGCATCACTGCTTGCCTGTTGCGTTAATATCCATGAGGATTCTCAGCCTCCTCTCCTGAGGAAAAAAAAATCTTCCCGGTACGGATTACGACGGGGACCACATACTGAAGCGGACGACTGCCCGACCACAACTACAGAAAGCTCCTGAAGACCCTGCTGGCCGACTGAACACAAGCAAACTGGCGTTTTGATTTCTTCCTGGAACAACCCCCGGGCCGCACTAAATCCCTCACTAATCCCAGCAAGCGAAGTGTACCATCGTGCACAAAGCTTGTCGTTAAAAGTATTCTATAAGTAAGTAAATCTCGCGACAAGCTTTTATATGTAAAAGATTATTTTGTTCTTTTGAGCGCATTTAATAAAAGCTTGTATTTAAAAATTTATTTTTACTTTTAATTTTTACGAATATAATCTGTCAATCCCATCGCGTATGTCGATATCAATCATCATCAATCGACAACATCCTCAAATCTCATCTCAATTCATTTAATCCGCACTGGGCCCGTATCCTTACTTAGAACACGCTTTCATATCGCATCAAAACTTCCAGAAAGGTGATCAAATAAAAAGACACATTTTAAATAGTGCTTATTTATTAAATTTCGCACCATTATATACAAATATAATGTATAAATAAATAACAATGTTTACAAAATAGAATAAAGGCTCAACTAAACTCGCGTGAAGGCCTCTGGGCGCCGCCGCCCGCCCCAGCCGCGGGCGGAGTGCGCACACCGCGCCGCCGCCAACTGGCTCACACCGCACCAAGTTCATGATCTGCATTAACGAATATGTCATACTTATGTCATCATAGTAAATGCCTGCATATACGGATGCTTCCTTCTTCAAATATTCGATGTAATATATTTAAAGTAAGACAATTTTGATTCAAACACAGTTTAATAAAAATAATGATATAACATTATTCATGTCCCTGTTTCTTGTGACATTGAAATGCGGTTTGTTTTGTTTCTCATGTCTACTATTAGACAGACAACAACAATTGTCCTCGTGATCCTATAGGACCATGCGAAGCTCAATTGGATGCCAGCACATTTATTTCCAAAACTTTCCACAAAGTTCCATTAATGGGAAAACACGAAGTTTCTTTTTCGGGATATCCTTTAAAAGGCAGAAATACATTTACTATCTAGTATAACTATCTAGACTAGATATGGATATGTTTATGTTTAACATTATTTGATCATTAACAGACCAGGTCCAATGTGACCGCCAGGTAAATTAAATTTGAAAGTACAAATGCAAGTATACGCTACATAGCTCTTCAGTGCTTTGTATCCTCTTAATTTATATTTTGATTGACATCAGTGTCAGTAAAGATCTATATTGAACGGAGGATATTTTGATTTTAACAGGGAACTAACAAACTATTACTTTTGACGTAAAACTCACTCACCACTGACTGATCAGGGGTATTTTTGAGGTACTCGGATTGTGTTTTCTCTGTTGTGATGTTACAGAGGGATGGACTAGAATTTTTCGTTCCAGTAGAATTTATTATGCTCGTAAAATGTAAACAGAATGTTGAAGCCATATAATGCCAGTTGGTGAAATTGGACCGCAGGTGTTTATTACAATAATTGCGGTGGCCGCTGTAGTGATACGCATTCCTCCCGTCGCATGAAGCTAATTATTGTGATATCAATAAAATTCTACTACACAGTATCTCCTATAAACTATTGTCATACGCCAACCAATCGTACAGTTGCATATAACATTTAAACAATGTAAAACCTCGTGATCACATACGATTTAATAATAAGTATTGCATCGATAATTATTATACCAACTAATTATTTATCTAAACCCTCTACTTAATCTACGTGTCTTAAATAAACCAGGGAGACGGCTCTGGATATAGGAAGGTCGGCTAAGGTTCCATTCAAAAATCCCTGTTTTACATTGTCCATAGGTACTTATAATAATGCAGTGAATATATGCCGCCAAGGCGTGCGCAGACCGTACATCTAAAACTGGAAAACATCCTGGAACACATCATTACTACAACACTCAGATATTAGCGCTTAGTCACACTAGTATCTAAGTATACGTCTTCGATATATAAAATATATAGCTAAGTATAATTCACTATAATTAAAGTTCGATTGTAATTATGCAACTAGTTGGTGTTCAATGAAATTTGTCGTTACTCAGCCCGACCCTCGCGTCACGTCACGACAACTACACTATGTGGACTTACCAATAACGACACTAAATTTAGGTGCAAACTACTTTTTGTTTCGATGTTTGGTATTCGAGTATTCAGGCCATATCACCATCGGAACGTAAAGGAATATCTGCTGATTGTGTAACTCTAGTCATGATATTTGGATTGCAACTGACATTGAGAGTGAGAGAGTGTCATATTAGTGCGATAGGAAGATAATTATCACGTTGCGTGTCAGCAATGGAACGGTTCCATCTGCAGTTTTAATACGTCATAGAGTCGCAGAGTTACACAGTCAGGGGGCATACACAATTTGACCACCTACGTACCTAGTAAGGGGTTTCATGGGGTTAATGAGAGTTATGAGGTTATTAAATTACATCTCAGCCTACGTTGGTGCAGAAGCCAGGTAGAAATACACGCACTCGTTACAGCTTCTACTCCGTAACGCGTATTATCACAGAATTGAAACTCGTGTCCTTTTTCGTGTGGTTCTTGACTAGGGTAGATACTGTTTGAAAACAGGCTTTTCATTAGTGGTACATCCCGAGTATAAGTTAAATATTAGATGGATCCTCCGTTTGTCTATGATCTGAAAACTAAATACTTTCTGAGTAAAAAAAAAAAATAAGTCAAATGACACCCCAAGTCAGCTGTTAACACAATGACTGCTAACTAGCTGCAAAACCATAGAGAAAAGTAATATACTTGCTGTAAACGCAATGGTGCTCAAGACAAGACATTAAATTGCGTAGTGTTTCCCGTACGCCGACGTAGGGTTGTCGATTCTTCGAATCAAAAAATTACTTTCTTAGGAAAAATATAACCCATACTTCACTTTCGATGGATACTTAACATTAAATATATTTTGTGTGTAGGGTACGTATTTTTTTTTAGTAATTTAACAAATTATGCACGCAAAATTCAATACATGTAAGCAATATGAAAAGCAAATCATGATGTACATAGGTACTGCTTATTTTATAAATGACATTTCTTCCAGCAGACAGAGAGAAGAGAACTGTAGGGTAATCTAAATATGCGTGAATTACAGAAGAACTGGTAATATACAATAAGTGAATACAGATAAAAAAGAAAAAAAGCATTATATATAACACATAAAATCACATATACCAATATACTTATACGTTACAGCGTAGTTATTATGTTATTAAGCTCACACGGCCATATCATATATCCTTAAGTGTAAAGGGTGATTTAATTTTTTTTAATACAGATCTCGGAATGTTATATCCTATAGTGAGAAGCCTGCTCAATGATCTAGTCGCAGTTTGCGGTCCCGTAACCATAAAATTGCCATAAAGTGTAAATATAAAATCTGATGACCTACATAAGCAGTTCTATGGCGCTCGATAGCGAAAAACTAATGCAGTGCGTGTATTTCTGTACCATCCAATAGTAATACATTCATAATTTCCAAATATTTCTAATGGATAAAAATAGTTTCAATTCCAGCGACTCCTCATATAATTTAATTAGGCTATATAGTTGATTCCCAATATTTCCAATTAGTATACAGTCTACAAAATATTGAATAAATACATTTTAATACAAATTATAATGTTAAAACTGTGAGATCGTCTGCTAAAATGGCGCTTACCTAACGTTTGGAAAATAGAAAATTAATACTAAAAACTTATACGTACGAAATGTAATTGTGCGAAATGTAATTATGCGTTACCACGTCACATCTTTTTCTCCTCCTGGGATATGCAGACATCCATTAAAATTTTAATTTAACTGTAAAATTTGTAAGTCTAATCGATGACTCTTATGGACCGTATTAATATTGTTTCAATCCGGATAGATAATTTATGTTGCTGTTTCCTTTCATCTTAAAATATATAGGATACTATAGAAAGAAAAAAAGATAAATTAACTAGTCTTTACAATCTATGAAGTCCGTTTTGACAGGTGTCATAATTTATCTGTCAAAATAAATTATGACCATGACACCTGTCAAAACCAGCTTATTAGTAAAGACTTTAAATCTTTAAAAAATATATTAATACGTATATAAATATAATTCCGTAAACAAATAAACATATCTAGATCAGTAGAAATTAGTGATGTGATTCCTTGTTACTCATACATTACTGAGTTACTTTAGCAGCAATGCAGGAAGACTGTACTTCAAACAGAACTGTATGATGTGCTAAGGAACAACGAGATTGAAGGAATAAGGAGTAGTGGCGACGATTGATAAAATATATCATATCACAGACCATTGTGTCAGTACGAGTGCATACTTACATGATTATTAATGAAAGGGTCTTGCAAAATTGATTTTGTGCAGTTTCATATTTGCTCAGTCATAGCCACTGGACCTTTTAGACCGATAAACTACATTTTATTTGAATTTACATTTGTCAAATACAAGTTAGATTTAAATAGTACGACTGCAGTGAAACTAACAACTTTAGTTCGGACTGCACATCGGCCGTAGTCAACTTCAGGTGCAGTGATTTGAGGGTATGAAGCAAAAACGCTTCAGTCACAAAACTCTGTCTTGCTCTAGGTTTTCAGCGCGCGGCAACTGTACTCAGTTTTTACTACTTTCAGTACTTCGATAAATAAATCGCTTTTGTAGATACACAAATGCCAAGAGACTTCTAAAAATGACGACCAACCCAGCTCTTCTTCAACATAGCACCGTACTCGGCAATCGCTATCGCTCGCTATTTCAATAATGTAGATTCTTACACATATATTCTAGATATAGCTCATGTTAAAAATACTCGCTCCGACTGTGGAACGAGCTCCCTGCTGAGGCTTTCCCGGGGGATTACAGTATGGGGTTCTTCAAAAAGGGAGTAAATATGATTTTAAAAAGGTCGGCAAAGCGTTTGTGATGCCCCTAGTGTTGCAAGCGTCCATAGGCGACAGTGACTGCTTACCATCAGGCAGGCCGTAAGCCTTTTTGCTACCGTTGTAGTATAAAAAAAAAAATGTCAATAATTGGATCTTAAAGATCTGATCATAGGTCTATTAAACTATTTTTACGCTCCAAACACCCATCCCAGTCTAGTACTAAGCCAATAAGTTGCTACGTTAAGGGGGCGATGTTTCCAATGAAACCATCAAGCTCGGTAGTCAAATTTATTTAAGAAGAGATTCTCTGGGCCGAAAATAGGTCTACCCTCAGTTGCGAGCTTTCCGCTCTCCAAAAAACGTAGTTAGCCGGTACGAGTACTGTCCCTATATGGGCAGCGGTAATAAGGAAGCTGGAGTTCAGCAGGAGCTCAGGGTTAGCAACAATATCTTGTCCCTTACGCCTTAGTCGCGAATATTGCTGCAAACCGTGTGAAATACGAGTGACTTTTTAATACCTTTTATTCTTTGTATCGCTATTGACTTTCATTTCGTATGTGTTTCCGACTTATTGTATGCGCTGATTGAATATTGTCTGCCATAGAATTAAACATTTACGTAAAAACATCCTGCATTTATCCTTCTCTGCATCGACCTGTACTGTTAGTTACATTGCAGTCGTACTAGCTACATTCAAACTTTTGTTGCTGGATTAAAGTAAAGATGCAATCTGAATATCGACAAAACTAGATCATGTGACAGAATACAGCCAAAACACTGACAGATAGAAACCATGGCCGAGCGGGACGCCTGACACTAAGGCTAGGTCGTAAAGTAATATAATGTATGGAGAAGGTCAGATAGAACTGCTCGGGCTCTATACCAGGCGTGGTAGCTGTATTCTAATTACAATGTAAAAATTAGACATAAAAATATAGAGGCGCGCTGTCTGCCTGCCACGCTGTCCGGCAGCTCGGAGCGCGCAGCATGTGCGCTACAGCCAGCCGGCGGAGCTGTGCGGCGCGTGGCCGTGCAGCGGCGTGACGCCGGCCAGCCGCGCCAGCGCCGCGCCGCGCCCCGCCGCGCACGCGCACTCGCGCGCGCTGCTCTCTGCGCCGCACTGCGCGCACGTCTCCTGCGCCCAACAACGATAACCATTTATTAACACACTAGCTTTCTGCCCGCGGCTTCGCCTGCGTGGATTTCGGGATTGGGTCTATAGAGGGTTAAGGGTCATAGCTTTTGCCCACGGCTACATATGCGCGGAAGTCGATTTATGGCGCGAAGGTTTTGTTGCGCATCCAGTGGGATCTGTCGATTTTTTCGGGATAAAAAGTAGCCTATGTTACTCGGGGATAATGTAGCTTTTCAAAGGTGAAAGAATTTTTGAAATCGGTCCAGTAGTTTCGGAGCCTATTCATTACAAACAAACAAACAAACAAATCTTTCCTCTTTATAATATTAGTATAGATAGTATAGATAAGGCCCAAAGATTAAACATAACCGCAATAAATACTGCCGATTCACAGAAGTGCCTCTGGGAGTCCCCCTCAATATGAGTGATGCAAAGCGACAATTTCTCATAAAAGATTTATACTAAACCAGCGGAGCAATTTACTAACTTCCGCATGTACCATATTAGAGTTACCATTATTAATTATTCAAAATCAAAATCAACTTTATTCAAATATGACTTATAGAAAGCTCTTTTGAATCGTCCAAATTTTTATTCCTACCAGGACGTATTTTTAGCTGATAAGAAGAATGGGCGCAAGACACTTATCAGCTTCATCAAAAGTAATAACAACATTACAATAAATTATGTCGTTATCATACAATGTACATATATGTTTACAATTTATAAGGGAAAACAAATATTTACACTTTAGAATGCATCCTCAAATCAGCACCAAGCATTGGCATCATTTAAATAATCATTGACTTTGTAATAGCCCTTACTCATTAGCGTCTTTTTAACATGTACCTTGAACTTATGAAGAGGCAATTCAGCTACACTATGTGAAATCTTGTTATAAAAATTTATACATTTGCCCATAAACGAGCCACTAGTTTTTTGTAGCCTGTACGTTGAAACGGCAAGTTTCTTTTTATTTCTTGTGTTTAAATTATGCATTTGAAAATTAGTATGAAATGTGTTATAATTTTTGTACACATAAATCAAATTTTCATAAATATACTGACCCGCCAAAGTCATTATATTAATCTCTTTAAATTAATCTTTAAGAGAATCCCTTGCTCGTAAATTATAAATAGCGCGGACTGCTCTTCGTTTCAACATCTGTAAGTTGTCTTATTTTTATTACAGCACATGCTGCAGAACTTAGTCTATTTGATAGGGTCTCAATATGTGGATTCCATTGCAAAGTCGGATCCAAAGTAATACCCAAGAATTTAGTGAAATCCACAAATTCTACCACTTCATTATTCATTTTAACTTTCTTTTTTACTTTCTTCTTTTTCATGTTTACTTTTCTTACATTTTATATTGAACGAAAGAGTACTATTTACAACGCCGTTTCCTCTGTCAACCTTAAATATTAAAGAAGTATCATCTGCAAATAGTACAGTATTGCACAAAGTATCAGTAAAGTGTGGGAGATCATTAATATATATCAAGAAAAACAAGGGTCCCAATATCGATCCCTGGGGCACGCCCATAACAATAGGAGTACCTGCAGACTCAGTTCCACCAGCAACAACTTTCTGGACTCTGCTGGACAAATAAGATTCGATCAGTCTAGACTAGACGCTGCATCAGAGACACCGTAATGCTTCAGCTTATTTAATAAGGTCTGATGATCTACGCAGTCAAAAGCTTTCGACTAAGGCAGTATTCTAAGCTCTTGGTATTACTTAATCAACCCTCTAAATGACTTTTTATATAAAAATCACATTTTCACGAGAATCAACATGAACCTGTAAATAAAATACTGTACCTTGTGAGCGTCATCGTCAAGGCTAGCCAGCAGCGGCTCGCGGCTGCCACCCTGTGCGTGCTGGTGCTGGTGTTGGTGCTGGTGGTGCTGCTGGTGGTGCTGCTGGTGGAGCGGCTGGTGCAGCGGCTGGTGCAGCTGCGGCGGCGGCGCGGGGGCGGGCGGCGGCGCGGCCGGCGCTGGCTCCGCGGCGGGCGGCGCGCGCGCCGGCACCGAACTGGCGCGTTGTAAGGCCTGCGGACATACCATACGAGACGTATTAGCTCACTATACTGTAACTCGCTGTTTTAGAAGCAAAAACTCTAAAGTCTTTATTCAACATTGGCCTTTATATACATTTATTGACGTCAAAACAAATATAAGTCTAGAAAATCAAAAATCTTATACATTTATACGTACAAGAAAATAAAAATAGAATCTATATCTGTTAGGCAATGCCGGTTTAAGCACTACCAGCGCCCTGGGCGAGATAAGTACGACAGCACCGAGCCCCCCCAAAATTTAGGGAATTTACATATAAATACTTACTGCGGCGCTCCTTTGAGGCCAGGCGTCCTGGGCGGTCGCCCAACCGCGCCGCGCCCTGCCCTAACGCCGCTACTGCTGTTATGAAATAGCAAGAGCTTCCTCGGGAAGAACACGGAACAAGAAACTCTGATGATCTATTTTTTTATCTCATCTTTCCCAATTCATTTTCAATGTGTGTATCTAATAAATAGTTAAAAAGCTAATCTTGAATTAAATTTGCACGAGACGATTGTACGAGCTAGCTTTTGTTTCACCTCATGTCATCACCTCAATTAGCACTAATGCACGAAATTATATTGCACAGGTTTCAGTCCGCATTAATCGACCATCCCAGTCGTGTGTACTCAAACCACACAACGCGCACACGCACCTCGGCGGCGGCGGAGCGCGCGTCGGCCTGCGCGGCGCGGCGCGAGTCCGAGAACTTCTTGCGCTTGCGCTTGAGCGCGGCCAGCGCGGACAGCGGGTGCAGCGGGCCCGCGCGCCGCTCGGGGCTGCGCTGCGAGTCGCTGCCCGACTCCGACTGCTCGCTGCCGCTGCCGCACGAACGCACACCGTATGATCTTACACTAACTGACGCTCTAAACGTGAACTCAAATTGCACATACCAGTACTTTTTGATGTGAATACGTCTTTAAAATTGCTTCCATAGGGACGCAAATCAAAAAATCGAATGATAACAAAATCGGGGGATACAGTTTAGTGTTGTAGCTACATATCTATCATCCCCATCCAAATTTCAATTACACCACTGGATAGCTAAAGGATCAAAGAATTTATTACGCCCAGTAAAGACTGTAACACATCGCGCGCGGTGGAGGGGGAGCCCCGCCAATTTGAAGGCCATTTTGCTGCGTACTTTACCCGTTACGAGACGTATTCACGTACAACAAACGGTCGTACGGCCGTGTCCATAACACAGCCACACCCCCTTTTTTTGATCTTGAATGTCATTTGAATTTGAGCTCACAGCGTTATGCCAGCTTTCAATATTGAGGAGCATGATGGTAATGTAAGTGAATAGATGCCGAACGGCGCAATTTAAGAAACAAGCGGAATGCCCACCTGATGGTACTTATGAAATTTGTGATATGTGTGGTACTTATGAAATTTTCAGACCTTAGATTTTGTGTGACATAAGATGTAAAGCACTAATTTCAAAGTTAATTGTTATTGGGATGTCGTGTTAATTTCAGTTATATATTTATATATAAAATTACTTGCTAAAATTGATGCAAATGCTGACTGCGGATGAGGCAATAAAGATAGGTGACATGATTCCAATCCAGTAGATTTTTGATCGAAAGATCAAAAAAGCTTTACTCTTCAGGGCCCGAAATCGTATAATAGATTTCGGTCCTAATACGATTAATATGGTTCGACTTAATTTTTCACTGTGCTCGCAGAATGTTAGCTATCTTAATGCTATTTGGGCATTCAATTTTGTTCAATATGAACAGCTGCATTTACAGCGAAATAAATAATGCAAACAAGATCTATTAACGGACTGCGGTGAAGTTTTGTTTATCTACTTTTCCCAGCATCATCGACGTAATATCTGTGCGTTTCAGATAAATCGATACATTAAGTCACGTTTCTTCTTATTTTTAAGGTATCAAGCGATTTAGTCATTCAAGGCAGATTCGAACCGATCTGGGTATCTGTGGGACAAACGTCAAACGCCAAATATGCAGATATCAATAAATATGTAATGGAAATGAATAAGTCGGGGCGCACCTGGGCGAGTGGCGGGCGTGGTCGCACACGGAGTCCTCGGAGCGCGAGCGGCCGATGAGGCGCGACACGCGGGCGGCGCGCGCGGCCTCGATGATGGTGCCCCAGCGGCGCTTGGGCCGGCGCGGCGCCGGCAGCGTGGCCGCCGGCGCGCCGCCGTCCGACAGCGACGACTGGCTGGGCAGCCGCCCGCCCAGCAGCGCGCTGAGCGAGCCGCCGCCGTGCGCGTGCGCGTGCGCGTGCCCGTGGTGCAGCGACGCCAGGAACTCGTCCACCGGCGCCAGTGTGCCGCCTGGCGCGATGTTGAACCCCTTCATCAGGCGCCGCTCCTTCTGCCGGTTCTTCTTGCCGCCACCCCCGCCTACAAATGTTACCTGCTGCTATACTCTGTATAATATACGAGACGCTAATAAAACTTGCCGTGCAACCCTTACAAAACATTCACAGAGGTCCTTCTATCTTCAGCTACAATCTTTATTTTATGTTTAAGATTATTAAATATTAAAAGGTATATTCCTCATATCAGTAAAGCTCACGGTCGCAAAATAAGTCCCAAAGGACCGTGAAAGCTATTTGCCCTAGTAGTCAAAAGTTACCCGCCATATTTTGTCGATCATCAAACCAACCAAAAAATATACGCTTAGGACAAGATTGACCGGTAGCGCCTGCGTTGGCGGTGGACGTGTTCATGCCAGAGTTGCGCAAGATCTCCACAAGCTCGCAGCGGAAGTAGATATTGTAAGATGTTGTTAAGAGTTACCGGGAGCGCCTGCGTTGGCGGTGGACGTGTTCATGCCAGAGTTGCGCAAGATCTCCACAAGCTCGCAGCGGAAGTAGATATTGTAAGATGTTGTTAAGAGTTACCGGGAGCGCCTGCGTTGGCGGTGGACGTGTTCATGCCAGAGTTGCGCAAGATCTCCACAAGCTCGCAGCGGAAGTAGATATTGTAAGATGTTGTTAAGAGTTACCGGGAGCGCCTGCGTTGGCGGTGGACGTGTTCATGCCAGAGTTGCGCAAGATCTCCACAAGCTCGCAGCGGAA
This sequence comes from Scirpophaga incertulas, assembly GCA_036419045.1. NCBI lineage: Eukaryota > Metazoa > Arthropoda > Insecta > Lepidoptera > Crambidae > Scirpophaga > Scirpophaga incertulas. The sequence continues at coordinate 2,492,620 of CM071637.1, forward strand.
GGCGCTGACGTCCTGCTTGATCTCGTTGACGTCGTCCTCGGTGACGCCGCCGCTCTCGGCGCGCCGCTGCTGCACCGTCACGTAGCGCCGCACCAGGTTGCGCATGATGGCCTGACACAGAGACCGCGACTACAGAAACCTTTCATTTGCTTAGCTATTGTCCAACTACTAATAGCATCTAATAGTACCTTACCTGGTACCGGATGTCTCGCTCATTGGCCTGCTTTGCTTTTCTCTGCAATAAGTATATAAGAAATTACTGCACAATACAAGGAAGTTGTATACTTTGGCCGAATATATAGGGCAACAAGTCTATCAGTTTTAACAATACATCTATCCAACTATCTACTATACTATAGTTATATAGGCGATAGTTTTGAAAAGCTTTCGTTTGAATAGACAAGTTTATTGTTCTGTGGGGTTAACAATTTGTTATTTTAATTAAGTAGTATAAATAGCAAACAAACGCTCTAAAACTTTTTAACTACTATATATTATAAGTAATATATATACACATACACGTGCATATGCTTACTATTGAATTACGAGAATTTCGTTTATCTGGTTTAATACAAACCTAAGGTTATGGTTAAAAAAAAACGACAAAGAGCTTCGAGAAAATGTGGGTACTATTAACTTCCCTGTGCTTAACTTGGCTATAGTATATAAGTTGCTTTCAAAATTGTTTTTGCTTTAATAAACATATAGTGAAATTCAATAGTAATAAAAAATGTGCTATATAATCAATAAACTAACCAATTTTACAACTCTTTTATAAAATGAAAATCAACTTTGTTCAAATATGACTTTATAGAAAGCTCTTTTGAATCGACCGTCCGTTTTGAAATTCAGAACGTATTTTTTAGCTGATAAGAAAAATGGGCGCAAGAAACTTATCAGCTTTATCAAAAGTAATAACAACATTTAGATACAACAAATTATGTAGTTATCATACAATGTATATATGTGTTTACAATTTATAAGGGAAAACAAATATTTACACGTTAGAATTTTTTAGTTAGAATTTTTCTATAAAAACACGTTTTTACAGGCAGTTGAACTATGAGAAATCTATACTATCTATACTAATATTATAAAGAGGAAAGATTTGTTTGTTTGTTTGTTTGTAATGAATAGGCTCCGAAACTACTGGACCGATTTCAAAAATTCTTTCACCTTTGGAAAGCTACATTATCCCCGAGTAACATATGCTACTTTTTATCCGGAAAAATCGACAGATCCCACGGAATGCGCAATAAAGGCTTCGCTCAAAAACTACTGCACAGATTTTCATGCGGTTTTCATTAATAGATAGTGATTCTTGAAGAAGGTTTTGCGGTATTTTTTATCTCGAAAAAACGGAGAGTCCCACGGGAAGCGCGATAAAACCTTTGCACCATAAACCGACTTCCGCGCATATGTAGCCGTGAGCAAAAGCTATGACCCTTAACCCTCTATAGACCCAATCCCGAATTCCACGCAGGCGAAGCCGCGGGCAGAAAGCTAGTAACGTATAAATCGGAATAATGATGATGCTCGTGCATGTGTGGTACCCTGATGGTGCGCATGTGCTCGCGCTTGGCGCGCGCGTGGCCGCAGAGGCGGCGCTGCAGCCAGCGCCAGGCGTACAGCGCGGACTTGGGCGACGGCACCACGTTGAAGGGCGGCGGCGCCGTGCCGCCCTCCTCGAAGTAGCTGATCCACAGCTTGCTGCGCGCGAACTTCCACTCCACGTCCGCGCGCTCCTGCGCCCGCACGCAATGGCCCGGTCAGCGAATTGTTTGTCATTGCAATTATCCAAACACTATTAGTTTCACTATTACGAAAAAAACAACAATAAATTCGAAAAACAGCAAAAATTCGTTCGGAATTGCCTGTCCTAATATCATGAATCTTCTTATATATAAAAATGAATCGCAAAATATGTTGGTAAGCTCATAACTCAACAACGCCTGGACCAATTTGGCCAATTCTTTTTTGTTAATGTTCGTTGAAGTTCAAGGAGGGTTTTTACAATGAGGAAAATTCAAATAATTATCAGAAATACCCTAAAACAGCCCTTTTATTTTCCCATGCAAACGTTTTCTAACTAAAACGTACAGTCGAATTGAGCTTTATTGTTATTATATAAAGTTCATATTGCAAGCACTCACTGTTGTCTAAGCAATGAAGGTGTGTTCCTAACATCAAAGAGTCAATTTGCGCTTTATTAACGCTACATATAGTTGAAATTCAATCATATCTATCAAAACAGTGTGCGTGCGTGCGTTGGAGCACAGAATACATCGTTGGAGGATTTAATGTCACGTTCCAACATTGAATAGCCACAAAATGTAATAGGTCATTTAGACTTTTTTTGCGATTTGGTTGGCTATGCGACATTATCTATAAAATAATTAGGAACAAAAAACTGCCACTGTACAAATCTTTTTGACAGGACGAAGTCTGTCGGGTCCGCTAGTTGTACTAAAACAACAATTAAGAGCAATTTTAAGTCTCAATATATTTTTCAGTGTTGTATCAAATGAAAAAGAAAGTAATTTTCAAAGTTTATTGATTTGTGAACTCACCGAGATGAGCTGGTAGGAGTGATTCATCATGGCGATGAGCAGGTTAAGCAGCACGATAACGTTGATGACGGCGTACGTGCCGAACATCAGCATGCCCCAGAAGCGAGTGAAGATCTTAATACCGTCCAACTCGAAGGAGTCCAGGTCCACCAGCCCGAATGCCGCCCAGAACAGCGTCTGCATTGTCTCGAACAGACTGAAAATTATAGGGTGTTAGATAACTAAAAAAAAAAGCGACACTCACACCAATAAGCCTAGCTCAAAGTAAGCTCTGTAAGGCTTGTGTTATGGGATCTCGTGTTTCTGTTTCCGCAAGTGCGAAAGTTCCGCACGCTTTACAACATCCGTTTCTGTTTCTGTTTCCGCAACTTTTATAGCGGATATTTAAACGGAAGTTTATAACCGACGGCTGAGAGTTACGCATGCGCGGCGCGAGGTGCGTGAGATTGGGGGTCGTTGGACAGTTGAGCGCGCAGGGGAGGGGTCAGCCAGCGAACCGCATAGGCACTTGTAACATTTGTTTGTTATATATATAAACTAGCGACCCGCCCCGGCTTCGCACGGGTGCAGTGAAAAAATGGTTATGGTGGGTTATCCCTAAGAGATAGACATATACCATCGCGGACTTTTTTGTGGATTTTTGTAAGTTGTACAATACTGTAGTACATTATTTTGGTCTATCTCGTAGGGTTCAGCCAGCGTTTGCAATATAAGCGCAAAAAAACGTGCTTATTTACGACATCACATTAGAAACCTTTAAATTTATCAGTGTTTCTCTACTATATTATGCATTTATTATACATACAAACCTTCCTTAAGAATCACTCTATCTATTAAAAAAACCGCGTCAAAATCCGTTGCGTAGTTTTAAAGATCTAAGCATACATACGGACATACAGCGAAAGCGACTTTGTTTTATACTATGTATTGATAATCTAGATTTGGTGTTTGTTATTTTTTTCATATTACTATATTTACACTTGAAAATTTACTTTTGACATCTGTTTCCGTTTCTAGGGGCGTGTACAAAGTACAAGTGTCAATTAGGCGCGTCAATTGTGCACTTTGATCGCGACCTACAAATATCAGTGCAATGAACTGCGATCTGTTGCCGTAATGGTTAAATTGTACATAGTTTTTATTTAGTGTTCAATTAGAAATCGTGACAACAACTCTCGCCTTGCATTTTAATTTATTCTTTTTGGCACTCATTGACATTTGACATTAGTTTAAGTTGACATTTAGATTTAATTGACATCAACCCCCAAACATTGGTCCTTCGAGCCGGATATAATTAATTAATTGACATTAACCCTCAAACAGGGCGTACTCTTAAAAAGGACTTAGAAAGGTTTAATACATTTCAACGAACGATCAAATGAACGTTTCGTTTGATCGTCCGTTGAAATGTTTTAAACGATAGTAACTAAGAGTAAGATACGACACGACGAAGTCCACGATATATCGAATATCGTTTTTAAGAGTACGCCCACTAGTTTATCACTAATCTCGGTTAACCGATAGACGGACATAGTTCACAATCATAACACAAACGTCTGCCCTCACCAGGACTCAGAGATAGCGACATCTTGAAGCCGATATACAAATTTCTCGTCTACAACAATGCTATTAACAATATTATTCTGACGCCAACTTAGAAGTATGGGCTCAAAACCCATTCAACTACTGGTGAAGATCGAACCCCCATTGAACCAGGAAGGCGATTAAAACGTCATATCGTAAAATATTGTACACCGCCCGTAATGATAACATTTTTACTGTTTTAACAAACCGGTAACGCACTGGTGATATGGATGTTTATGAGTGGCGGTAATCGCTTACCATCAAGCTTACATCATTTCGTTCGATCGTTCGCTCTCCATAAAATAAAAAATCTAATGAGTAAGACTAATACATCAACTATTTTGAATTGATTATTACTTAGCAAATCTTCTCCAAACGATGCAGGCGTCTGGATCGGGAAGCGTTCCGTTGGGAGCTGGGATGGAAGTCCCTATTGTGCACCGTTTCTTTTCCATGTCAGCATAGTACCACAAAAGTTGATTCAAACCTAAATAAGAAATATTTTTGTTGAATACAAATCACAGAACTTTTTGACATATGAATTATTGGAGATATTATTAGTAATAGTTAGTTAATAATCGCGTGACGTAACCAAAAAATAATGAGTTGGCAAATTGGTGATAAAAGATTAATTATTTTATTTTATATTATTTTATTTTTAAGTCTATTGTTCAATCCTGACGTATCGTTTAATGACACGTCCCCCTACAGACTACTCCCCCCCTTGGATGCAGGACTGTAGGAAAATCCTGTCGCACAGCACGTAGTGCGACCCTACAACAGTACTAATCTCCCAGCCCAGCCGAAGAAATAAAACCACTGTACGAGTAGTATAGTGATGAATGACTATATTATATTGTTGAGTGCAAAATACAGATCAAAACATAAACGAAAATGTTCTGGCCCATATTTATACAAAAACAATGCCGATAGCTTGACCGCGTTGTAGACATCAACAATATTTCTTGCAACAACGCCATCCAACAATATCCAGGTGAAACACTTAGGCAACCAAAAGAACACTATCCGAACCAACAAAACATTACACTTTACAATAGATGGCGTTTGGCGTATACATCTATAATATATATTTCTCGCTCGACTTCAATAGAATCTATTGTAATTCTAGATCCATTGCAGTGTTATTCACCTTATTAAAAATATAAAAAAATTATGAATCAGTAAAGGCAATATTACACTGCCTAGAAATGAGGATTTATTATCAATTTTTACATATTGCTGGCACTCCGAACGTTATTTTAAGAACCAAAATCAAGTAGAAAACCTATATACTCGTACATATACGATATGCAGCATGTTTGTGTATAGAGATTTTCAGGACTTTTGATAGAAACAGAAATATGGTAATAGATGTTTTACGTATTTTAATGGAACTTACCACAGGAAAATGCAAATATCACTAAAATGTCCAGTACAAAAAACTTTAGGATGTCAAGCACCATCCGACTCAGAGAGACTTGCAGCGGCCCGAGGTGCGGGTTGACACTGAAGATGTACACCAGCTTGAGGCTGCTGAAGATGTTGGCGGCCGAGAAGAGTCCCTCCGACAGCAGCATGGGGTCCCATGCATCCCACTTCTCGCGTGGCTGGTTCCACTGCAAACCCGCAGCCATTTCGCGACGCACCTACAACACAGATTGGTGTAATCTTCTAGAACTTGTTATTCGTTTTGATGATGAGAAATAGGGCTTAGCATCGGCTCGAAGGACCATCACGTTTTCGTTTTGTTACATACAGTTGATAAAGAAGTACAAAATATAATTGTAGAATCTTGTATCATATGCAAATGGAAATTACATTTTGGTGTAACAAAACCCGTGTTTTTGTAAACATGATCACTTTTTAACAGACTAACATACTAGGGGGTACTCAAGTAACCGCGGGTCGCCGGCGGGCGCCAGGAAGTCGCGACTGCTACGGCGACCCGGGATGGACCACGCCCCTTCCGTGGCCGGGGGGCGTCGTCGGTGGAGGAGACCGGGGGAGGTGGTAGCCTCCCCCGAGGAGGGCTCCCCTCTAGGCGGGGGAGCGGAGGCTGGGGGTTCCCGGAGGTGGCTTGGTGTTCCCGGGGGCTCCCTACATGCCTAAGGAAGGCCATCCCTGAGGTTTTTAGTGGGTAGGCCTCCCCCTTCTGGGGAGGAGAGCCCCACATAACCGCCGGCTCGCCACAGCCGGGGTATGCAATTTAATGCATTTTCCTCAGGGAAACAAAAAAAAAAAAGGGGGGTACTCAAGTAAGCGCGTATATTTTTGACGCCTATCTTTATATTATGTAGTCCGATTTTGATAGCTCCTTTTTATTACAAAGGCTTAAGAGATCCCAAAAAAATATTAACAAAATAAGTCGGACCCTAAGGGTTATACCTAAGGGTAACATTGATTCCCACACTGACTAAGCATGTAGTAATTAATAGATTGTAACCACCACCAACTTTTACCAACAATCCAATTTTCGTGTAATAGTTATGGTAATAATATGGAATGCAACTTGCTTGAAAGTGCGACACGATGCGCAGAGCGACGGTGGCCACGTACAGCGAGTTGGTGACGAAGTCTATGACGTTCCACATGTCGTGCACGTACTCGCGCAAGCCCATGTCCCACAGCTGTTTTACTTCGCTCCAGATCAAGCCTGTACAAGGAACACATTAACTCTGTATCAATACAACAGAAAACTCATGGCTATCATCCCACCACATGGCCCTTAGCAGGCTCTGCACCCTGCGGCCTGAGCCCTGTGTGTGAATGTGTGTGCACGCACCGCTGACCCAGGCGAGGATGAGCCACTCCACGAGCGAGGGCGGCGCCCCGCGGCGGGACAGCGGCTCGTCGTGCGGCGCGCCCCACAGCAGCCCGCCCGCCGCCGTCTCGATGCGCTGCGACGCCAGGATCAGCAAAACTGATCGGCCAGCAAAAATATTCGACCAGTAAATTATCAACAAAAAAGGGGGTGTGGCTGTGTTATGGACACGGCCGTTTGTTGTACGTGAATACGTCTCGTAACGGGTAATAGTACGCAGCAAAATGGCCTTCAAATTGGCGGGGCTCCCCCTCCACCGCGCGCGATGTGTTACAGTCTTCACTGGGCGTAATAAATTCTTTGATCCTTTAGCTATCCAGTGGTGTAATTGGAATTTGGATGGGGATGATAGATATGTAGCTACAACAGTAAACTGTATCCCCCGATTTTGTTATCATTCGATTTTTTGATTTGCGTCCCTATGGAAGCAATTTCAAAGACGTATTCACGTCAAAAACCAAAATGGTCATCAGTAATAGAGACAATTTACAATATTTTGTAGATATTATAGACCCATTTTAAACAAAACTCTCACTACCAATCAATCGCTCGATCATTGCATTGCAATGGTGGTGCAAAGTAAATCGATGTCAGATTGTCTTAACTGTGTGTTAAAGCTATCGCATGCACGCGAAAAATATGCATTTGCCGAAAATTAGAAGCAGATAACGTTTAGTAAATACATGTAGATAGGCGTAGTTACGGCCTGACTCACACAGGAACATAAAATAGCTGGCGGAATGACACAGGAACTTGATAAAGGGCTGACGTAGCGTGCGGCCTGCAGCGGAATGCGGCGCGGCCACGTAAGCCAACGCGTACAGCGGGAACATTGCGCCGATGCGCACCATCTCCGCCGCTTGCAGCACCATGTTCTTGCGCCGGAAGCCCGGCACACTCTCGTACCAGATGGAGGCCAGGAGCTGCTGCACGTTCGGGTGCGCCACGAACTGACAACAAGCACTCTTTTACAGGCAAAACATTCTGTCGTACACAGAAGGCGGCGAAAATCTTACGGAAGATACACATTATCGCATGACGTATTTTGCTTACTAGTTTCCTGTTCGGATTATTTCACGTCAAGGGTTGTAGCTTTCCAATGGATAGCAATAATTTCAGTCTCCTCTGCAGATACATATATCTCCTTAAGTCGTTGCTCATTATTTATCCAAGGATTCTTAATATTATATATGGTGATTACATTTTAATTATATAGAACGAAATTGCCTAACATTATGTATGTTAACGTTATTAAATAGTATATGATACATCTTCATTACCTTCTTTTGTCTGAGCTTGATGGCGAGCTTGAGCCTGGAGAGCCGCATGCGCTCGGGAGCCCCGGGCTCGGGCAGCGGCAGCTGCGGCGCGCCTGTCTCGTGGTTGAGCAGCACCTGCAGCTCGTGCGACGTGCGCGTGTGGTCCAGCAGCGCAGTGGCGAACTCCTGGCACTGCGCTCGCAGCTCCTGATACTCCGTCTTGAATTCGTGCTCTAACGCCGAAAGACGTCGGAGCTCCCATGACAACTCAAAGGCCGTCAGGATCGGATCCTATCGCAACATACGTTTTCTTATTTTATGATCTCCAGCCACTTTAATACAAATATCATTATTATCATGATATCAGATATGAGAAATGTTCACGGCTATATATACATATATATTTCAAATCAGATATCTATAAACTTACTACACTTTTATATTATTATCACTAACATTGATTTTCCTTAAACTGCCCCTGACCTCATCTGACCAGCAAAGCCAGTGCACCTAGATCGATAAACAAAACTACCCATACGGCACATTAATAAAGAGTTTTTCAATGAGATCTTTTTGTAAATCAATATAAAACAATGTAGTTTAACAAATGTACATTCAGCTACGTACGATGTATTTCCATTTTCACGAATTTATATTACACAATTCAGATCGCGTTCGTCAACCACACCAGACGCGCGTGTTACAAAATACTTAATTTTAGCTTTTATATACCAATTTTAACCAAATTACCACTTATTTATTTCTCTGGGCAGCCCTAACAACAAATTATTGTTGTAATAAAAAATTATGGATGTAACAAAAATTTCATTATCAAACTTTTAATTCACTGCATATTTCGTAAAATGGCTGTTCTATTTCGTTAATCACTTCATGAAGTTCAAATTTTAATGCTCTAATTGAATCAATTGGCTCTATATGTCTTTTATATAACTCCACAAAAAATTCAGCGATATGTAGAGTGCTGCTGTACGCGTGCTGTACCTTGGAGGACAACGCGATGAGTGAGGGCGACGCGAGTGCGCGGTAGGCGTTGATGCGCGAGCGCGAGTGGCGCAGCGAGTCATCGCTGCGCGAGCGCACGCACTCGTCGCAGCCGCAGCGCACGTCGTGCGGCACGGGCAGCGCGGCTCCGCGGTCCAGTAGCAGCTTGATGATCTCGTAGCTGTCGCGGTGCGCCGCCAGGATGAGCGGCGTGATGTCCGCCGTGAAAGTCGCCGTCTCCGGCGGCAACGCCTCCCAGCTCTGCCAACATAAACCCATTTCGACTGGTAGTCCAATAATGTTTAAGGACTTTTTTATTACACAAGCCTTGAAATGTTTTATTGAGTGATGGCAGTAAACGAATTCTCTAGTTTACTAATAAGCTGGAGGAAATTGCAGTTCTCCATTTTTTATTTCTTGTATTAAATTTTGATACATTTTTTTCCGGTTACCAACAGGTGCTCCGTTCGATTTGTCGTTTGGCCTCCTGTTTTATATAAAAAAATATTAACTATTATTTTGTTAGTTAAGTAAATGTGATTCGGGGTAATTAACTTCTAATTTATATAGATAAATTATTGTATTTGATATTGTAAATAATATCTATATTACAAAGAAATGAAAAAAAATTACAAATAATATAGTAACTCCAACACATTCAAAAGAAAAGTGAAAAGTGGTAAGAGTAAGTAGCGTACATGTGGCGCGCCGGGCTTGCTGGTGCGCTCCTCGTGGTCCAGCAGCGCCTCCACGGCCTCCACGAACTCCTCGGAGATGGCGTGCAGCAGCGCGTCGCGCGTCTCCACGCCGAACTCTAGCAGCAGCTCCACCATCTCCAGGTTCTCGTTGTCAATGGCCATGAGCAGCGCGCTGCGGCCCAGCGGGTCCACGCAGTCCACGTTAACGACGCCCGTGTCGCGCGCGCGCTGCAGCACGCGCCGGGTGCCGGCTACGTCACCGCGCTCCACCCCCAGCAGGTATTTCTTCTCCTCCAGCGACAGCACCGCCATCTCCTGGTGCGGACGCACCACGTTCTCCTCCTCCGTCATGCCGTGGATGCTGTGTCTCTGTCGGCAGACACACGTTACTGGCATCTGCGGCGTCGCACGTGCGCCGTGTCGGCGGCGGTGACGGCTACGCCTCGGAGACGACGATGTACTCAAAGAGAATAGCGATAATACTGACTGATAGGACAACTTAATCAGATAAACAAAATAACTTATCAGGAAGTTTAGAGAGACGCGAGGAGGATTAATTATTTGTGTATTTAAAATCAAGCTCAAGGTCATTATCGTCTCCGTGTCGTACATATGTATCTACTCGTGCTTTCGTCTGCCGCAAGCTAATTCTATGCGCAATGAATTCGAATGTCTCGCCCGGAGTGTGTTCAGAAACCAAAGAGTACGGGGAGTATAGTGCTCCGGTTTGTGTACAGACGGCGTTTGACATCTTGTGAAGGAGCATGGTGTCTCGTTATGATTGAACACCCGCGATAAACGGTGAAGTAGGTCACTTGTTGATAGTGGAGGACAGCTGACGGGCGGCGTGCGGGGCCGGCGTGCGGCGTGACAGCCCCCCGCTCGTTATGGAAATGGGTCGCGGGGCCGCCCGCCCGGGGTGCGTCGCTACTGCCGAAAGTCGTTTGTCGCGAATAACTTTATCGTTTGCTACAATGATTGTTATTTTTCTAGTTCCCGTGCGACTAATACTCCAATTATGTTGATAAAGCGGCAGAGCGCGGCGGCGGCGGCGGCGGCGCCCGGCGCGCCGGCCAATCTCGCAGAACACCTTTTGTGTAAATGTTTACGCTTCAAATCGGGAATGCGCCAGAGCTCTCGTTTGAGTGTCTGCGCCAGACCTTCGATTGATGTTGGAATTAACGTACACAAGACTAAATTGTATACTTAATGCAATAATGACATAGTTTCCCAACTTTCAGTTAAATAAACCGCGAGTCACCTTCATAAAATTTCAACACTTGCGCCAATCGCAATTTCGAAAATGTATAAATTCATGTAAAAATGATGAAACTAGATTCGATATATTAAACTACTGTGTGATTCTAATGAAAGCATCTAAATGTTGCTACATGACTTTGTAACTTAAGGTTGAGTACTTACAATCAGCGTCCAGGATTAAAGGAATAAAAATACAAGACAATTACGATGTTGAGAGAGCTCATGTTCGGACACATGCTTCTGCAGGCAAAGGCTACACTGTCTGCGTTCGCTGTTTACGCTAATTTTTCAGAGACGGAGGAGGCCTCGCGTAGCCACGAAGCAGTTTGGTGATTTCCCTGGAGGCCAACAGCGGCGGCGGCACGGCACGCAGCCCCTCATGTTCGCCCGCCGATCATCTCAAGACTCATACTTTCCGATAAAGCACACGAAAAGATAGTTCAAAACCAGTTTTGTTTTCATTTAGCCTCAAAAATCATGAAACACTCATTCTTGGTATAATATTCTCAAACCGAACAGAACGTCTGGCTCAAGTGTTGTCTATATACACAAAAGCACAAACAAAAAATTATATACATTTATATTTTGCGACTTATTTTCAATGCGCATATGAAAATCCTAATAAGATCTTTGTATAAATTGTCATCTAATTTACCCGTAGCGGTACTCGTTCTGCTCGCGTTGTTCAGATCAATCGGTATAACAAATTCCAACTTTCTTGTAATATATGTGATTTAAATTTAAAATCTGCGACTGAACTCAATATGAGATTTTTCTCCGATTATTCTTATCTAAGATTAAAATTTCGATTCAAAATTAGCACTTTGCATCACTATCAGGTATGAATCTTATTGTAATATCGGAAGTAAACTATTCACGAGAGGATCGATTAGTGAATGTCATTTAATATTCATAATCAATGTTTGGTTATAAAAAATAATTACTAAGATTCTACCATCCTATAACTATTATAAAGGCGAAAGTTTGTAAGTATGGATGTATGGATGTTTGTTACTCTTTCACGTAAAACCTACTGAATGGATTTGAATGAAACTTTGCCACAATATAGCTTATACATCAGAATAACACATAGGCTACAATTTTTGAGGTTTCTAATGTGAGGTCGTAAAAAAAACACATTTTTTGCGCTTACATTGCAAACGCTGACTGAATCCTACAAGATAGATCAAAACAATTTACTACAGTATTGTACAACTTAAAAAGGTCTACAAAAAAGTCCGTGATGGTATATGTTTATCTCTTAGGAATAACCCACAAAAGGAAAAAGATCGTTAAATGTAGTTTATAGGAGCATACTGCAGTAGCTACCTATAGGCCTATGATTAGGGCTCTGCAGTGCTTAGTTACCGTATTTCTTACTTATTACTAGACTAGACGGGACGAACCTGAAGTTCACGCGAACGAAGTCGCGGGCAAAAGCTAGTTTTTTAATAACTCTACATTTTAAAGATTCCTCACACAATTTCAAAGCAGATATTGTTAATTGTGTAAAAATGGTATCAGAATTGCCTTTTGAAGATACTTACTTTCAGTTTTTTTAAGTTATTAGTAGAGATCGGATAATCGGATGCATATTTACCTAAAGTTAGTTTAAGACAAAGTATGGAAACGGCTTTTTATTATTTAATGCATTATTGTTTTAGTCAAACTAGCTCACTACTTTCGTATAACACTCTTCATGTAATAAATCGTACATTCATAAATCGCACGGGGAACTGAAACTAAACTTCATGTAAATACGTATGCATAGTTGTATAAATGAACCCGGAGTCTCGGTCTTTTGAAAATAAATACCACGTGCTAATTTAGTAATTTTCAAACAATATCACTACGTTAAATTTGCAGTCCCGTATTTTCCCGGGATTTTTATTTAACAAAATGTATTTTAAAAAGCCGCTTCCATAATTTGTGAGCAAAAAATTAACTTTAGGTAAATATGCATCCGATTATTCGGATAATCGGATGCATATTTACCTAAAGTTAAAATATAAAGATATTATTAAAGTAAGTTTAGTGATAATAGCAAATAAGTATAGTAAAGTTGACGAATATCTTTTGTCAGCAACGATGCTATATGTATGAAAGACAATAGTCTTTGAGGTGACTTTGTTTTGGCATATTATTATGTTAATGTTGACATAAAGTCTTCGGAATATTAAACTCGCGTATTTGCTACGACCACAGATCACAGAAACAATGGAGATAACGTGTGCTTATCTTTAATGCGACTGGACAGTTGGACAGCTGGACAGCTGGACTGTTGTACAGTTTATACTTACAAACGTAAAAGTATGTACACACCATTCTATTTTCACACATTTAAATAAGCACGTTTATTTGGCACACAAGCAGGAGTTAGGCAAGAAAACGTGAGCTACAATATTGGAAAATGATTCGATGCACGATAGAGATGGCGTGTCGCTAAAACTTGTCGATATTAAAATACTAGCTTTCCGCCTGCGGCTTCGCCCGCGTTATATTCGATTTCCCACAGGAAGGATATGTTTTAACAATACTGCCATACAACCTTTCACCCCTCCTTTCAACCTTTTACAACCCTTTTCTGCTTTAAAAGGTAGCCTCTGTCCTTTCTCAGGCTCCAGACTATCTGTGTACCAAATTTCATTTAAATCGGTTCAGTAGTTTTAACAATATTTCCATACAACCAATAATCCCTCCTTTCAACCTTTTACAACCCTTTACAACCTTTTGCATGAAAAAGTAGCCTATGTCCTTTCTCAGGCTCCAGACTATCTGTGTACCAAATTTCATTTAAATCGGTTCAGTAGTTTTGGTGTGAAAGCGAACAGACAGACAGACAGACAGAGTTACTTTCGCATTTATAATATTAGTATGTAATAGTATGGCACAAAACAATGAGCTTTTCCACAATACTATTTTCACAGTACTTTTGATTAAAATTCACCGTCTTCAATTTTCACAGATGACACTCCAGTTTTATTTATTGAGTTCATTAAAATGACGATAACTTTTTTTTAATGAACCGATTTTGATGAAACAAAGTTTAGATATTATTCTGAGTTAAAACAAAGCAAATAGTGAAAGTTTCAAGCAAATCGGTTCAGTACTTTCGGAGATAAACGTGAACATACATACAGACAGACAAAAAATTCCAAAAATTTTTTTTTGCTTTCTAATAATCTATTTAAGTGCCCCTCTATCCATTTCAGTCAAAAATACTAAATGTACAGACAAATATTTTTACTGTCTTATTATATGTATAGATAAAGGCTTTTATTAATTTAGTATTATCATAAATATTTTTCATAAAATGACTAAATCGCGATTCTTAAAAATAAACGTATTAAATTAAAATGGTTTTATTAATCATTGTACGTTTGTATTTAGTATCAGATAAATTCAAATTAACTTTGGTATCACAAACAGAAATCCCTATTAAAAAATTGGTTGTCTGTAGAACTCCGTCTACTGCCGATATTTGAACGTGACAACGTCTATTACATGGTAATTTTTTCTCGGTGCAATGAAATTATTTAAAATAAAGTAAACATTTATATTTTTATTTAATAGTTTGTTTAAATTTTCTGCTTCTGAAGTTATACATAAATTAATTATTATGAGTAATGTGCGTGGCTCCGTGTGGCGTCAGATTCGGCCGTTACGGTGTTTTCGAGAATGACTCCACGCCGTACCAATTTAATAGACGTTGTCACGTCAAAAATAAAAGGATTGTAAGGTTTGTTAAAAAATTGCAATATCCAATTACCATATATTTTGTACCAAAATATGGTTATTTTGAAATTTTCATTTCAAAAATTATATTAACTCACAATTAATGATTTTTATTGAAATGTTTTAGATATTTATTGTAACCGTTTAACATAATGCCATGGATGTGCGTACAGATTGCGTACTTTATGAAAGAAAACAAAACAATTGGGGAGAAGATTGCTGTCGAAGTGTCTTGGATTGCTTCCTACTGTAGATAGTAGATTGATTGGGTTCGGATATTAGCTCTATCTGATCGGAAATCGAGAAAAAAAGTATCTGAAATTATTTCTCCTCTTTTGAATTGCGTTTGTGATACACATTATTAAGAATTTATAAAAGAAAAGACAATAACTCCAGAATATCAGTGTTTTGCAACCCTTGCGCAGTATCTGTTCCACAATTATACTAATTTGAATTTCTAAGTTAAGATCGCTCGCCGCCAGTTATATTTAATTTGGAGAGGATACTTAAGTACATTAGTGACCTCAATTCCTCGCTGCAATATGAAGCGCACAGAAATTGGACATCCATGTGATAGACTAAGTTATTAAGTAGTTAGTGGGTAGTTTTAGTTTGTTATTAGCTCATCGTGGTTGCGCGTTTAAATTATATTTTAAAACCCCCTAAATATATATGTACATTGGGTTGGATTTAAAACCTCGAATTTCGATTAAAAGCTAAAAAAAGAAATAGTCAAAAAAATATCCAATTTGTATTTAAGATGACGATTAGAAGATAGATGGAAGTGACAAGGATGGATAAGATAAGGAATGAGTACATAAGAGGAAGCCTGAAAGTAGCGCCAGTGGTAGAAAAAGTGAGAGGAAGTAGATTAGCATGGTTTGGACATGTGATGCGGAGGGATGAAAGTCATGTCACAAAGCGAATGTTGAATATGAAAGTGGAGGGATACACGGGCAGAGGAAGGCCGAATAAAAGATGGATCGATTGTGTGAAGAATGACATAAGAATGAAAGTAAGCATGGAAATAACGGCTGATAGAGAGGAATGGAAGGAAAAGATCTACTGCGCCGACCCCAGATAATGGGAAATGGGCAAGAGGGGCTGATGATTAGAAGACTAAACAGAATATGGATTAAAATTATGGGTGTTATTTAAATATTATTATTGACTACAATGTTTTAAAAGAGTTGCATCCACCGTGATCACGAAAGGATTGGAGAATGTATGTGTCGTCATCTCTGAGGTCCCGAGTTCGAATCCCAATGGGCGCCGATGTTTGGGCTAGGCTAATTGGTGTAAGCATCAGAAATATTTATTTAAAATATTTCTTACACTTACACCGGTAAGCGGTATCGACTGATCGTTTATTCCAATATGAAACCACGGCGCAAACACCTGCTTATCACTGGATTTCAAATCGCTGCTAATTGCAATCTTCGGGTTCCGTGTAAATTTGTTCAAGCACTAAATAATGGCGTTCCGTGAAGAGTTCTACAGTCTTCCCGTGTGTATGCAACTGCCGAAACGTGCAAGTAAATAATAATGTTAAATATATTTACTTTGTGTTCAAAACTTGAAAGTGTTAAAGACTAAAAATTTTAAAGCCCGCCTAAAAACCCATAACTTCGACGTCTTGTATCATTTAATTCAAATCTTGAAAACGGTAAGGTCGATATGTAACTAAGTTCGACATATCCAAATCGAATCTTGGAGGGAATAAGTGGAGCATGTAATAGGGCGAGCGAGGAAGTGTCGGCGAGCGGTCGTTCCGGCCGATGCCGCGACCGAGCCACTTACGCGAATTTCCGCCCGAGCATAATATCGCGCCAACATCGCAGGCCTATAGGTACACGTTGACTTGCTTTTTGATAGTGACGCCTTCTATTTATTTTACGAGGTCATGAATAACTTTAAGTCACATAGACTTTTTCACTTCTCTTGCCGTAAAAGTACTGGTATGTCAATGTCTATATAACTTTTACGAACTGACCTGTTTACTCCTTAGAGAGTAAAAAGATATCGCTTTTTTAATTAGTTTCTACTGGCTGAAATAAATTCAAACAACCAATACTTGCTCATTTTTAAATTAATGATAATCCTTACTTAATATAATAACATAAATCGGAAAGTGAATATGTTTGTTTGTTTGTTTCGCTTTTACGCCGTAACTACTGAACCGATTGCCTTGAAATTTTGCAGACGTAAAGATAAAAGTCCGGATTAAATAATAAGCTAATTTTTATCCCGGAAAAATTGACAGATCCTACGGGATGCGCAATAAAGGCTTCGCTCAAAAACTACAACACAGATTTTCATGCGGTTTTCATCAATAGATAGGCTGATTCTTGAGGAAGGTTTTGCGGTATTTTTTATCACGGAAAAACGGACAGTCCCACGGGAAGCGCGATAAAACCTTCGCGCTATAAACCGGTTACCGCGCATATGTAACCGGCAAAAGCTATGATCCTTAACCCTCTATAGACCCAATCCCGAAATCCACGCGGGCGAAGCCGCGGGCAGAAAGCTAGTGCCCTATAGTTATCAACATTCATGTAGGCTCTCGAAAAACTTGAAAAATGTATGGATAAGAATATTTGGCAGATAATCTTAAGCAAGTTCTACGATTGCTTTTATTGCGACATAGATTTTGCCTTTAACTTACTTTATAGCGATAAATGTTGCCTTATCTGTATAGGTCATCTGACTTACCTTTAATAGTCGTAAAACAATCGTATGGAAGCTGAGCTTATTTGATAGGCTTGGAAGCCGACCGCTTTAAGCCAAGATCTTATCAAAGTCCATCTCGCAATCACTACAGGTTTTTATATAATAACATTAACAGTATTACTTTGGTAACTTGACATACTGATAGTATCCCAGAGATAAATATAAAATCCGACAAATAGGTCAGAAGGTCGTCGCGGAGTTTTGAGAGATACAATTTAATTTCTACTTTGTGCTTTTGCCGGGTATCG
This sequence comes from Scirpophaga incertulas, assembly GCA_036419045.1. Classification (NCBI taxonomy): domain Eukaryota; kingdom Metazoa; phylum Arthropoda; class Insecta; order Lepidoptera; family Crambidae; genus Scirpophaga; species Scirpophaga incertulas. Next base: position 2,510,527 of record CM071637.1, read on the forward strand.
CCTACATTTATATTTATGTATGTATTTTATATACGTTTCTACTATTAAAGCGTTCAATGTGTTTATACTACTATGTGTATACTCTATGCGTTTATACGAAATTGGTATGCTTTGTACTAAAGTTAAATAATTATTATTAATCATCCATGTACTAAGGCTTAAATATTACAAAATCTCATCTACGCTTCGGCTACGACAGCCATCATAAGCTACGGTATTGATAATCGTAACAGCTACGAGATAGTTCGTAGAGTCCCAACTACCGACTACACCTACGGAGCTGCCCCTGCTACGGAGTTTTCCTATTACTATTATTGATTATTTGCACCGTAAAGCAAAGCTCGTAGCGAAGGAACGCCTACGAACGGCGTGAAAGAGATACGTTTTAGTGATTTCATGACAGTTCTCGACGCACGTCGATAGAAGTAAAAATAGGATTTCCCATTTAATAGGATCTTTTGTCATCCAATTCTTATGTTGCCTTAAATAATGTATTAGATTTGTATTTTAAGTTGTATTGCTTACAATTGTTATTGTTATCTTACATTGAAATAAAAGGAATAGTTTTCGCCTACGTCTCGACAATCATAGTAATAAGAGACGCTGCTGTTTTGTATTTGTAGTTTATGGCATGTCAATGAGAGTGAAGTATTAAGAACTTGTCTGGTGATACTATTTACAAATGATACAAAATTTGTTACTGAAAATAACAGGGACTAGTGAAATAAGGAAGTGGTTTTAAATTTGGAAATGTACTCGTAACTTAAAGCAGCTGATGGAAAGAATTCCACTGTTCGGTCACTGTTTGGCGCGGAACATAGCGACTGACGTCAGTCATTTGATCGCCGCCGACAGCGTGTATATTTATGTTAAACTAGTTGTGCCCGCGACTTCGTTCGCGTGGAATGTAATAAAAAGAAATAGATTTTTTTTTTGTTTTTAACATTATATTTTTTTTCTAAAATAAAAGTAGTCTAAGTTACTCCTTATTACATAATCTATCTGCCAGTGAAAGTCCCGTCCTAATTGGTCCAGCCGTTCCAGAGATTAGCCGGAACAAACAGACAGACAGGTTATTTTAATATTACAAACAGACACTCCAATTTTATTTATTTGTATTGTATATAGATTAGTAAATACATAATTATCAAAGTTGTTGTCGTTTAGAAGATATCTTCTAGACTATATAGTCTTAGCTAATATATACGTACATTATCAAGCATAAATTGATTTATGTTCCTAATCCGAACATCCATTCTAAGATGTAAATTTTACTCTGGTGAGGTGAGGTAAGAATAGAGAAAGGGATGCTTGGGTGGTTTGGGCATGTGGAACGGATGGATGAAAGTAGACTGACCAAAATGATTTATGAAGCTGGAGTGAGTGGAGATACGGGACGAGGAAGACCTAGGCGAACATATTTCGAACAAATCGAAAGTGTCCTCAAAAAGGCCAGGTCAGAAGTACCCGTAATCGTCGAGCATGTATGAGGAATGTTATGAAAGTAGATGAAGCGAAAGAGATATGTCAAGACCGTAGCAAGTGGAAAGACGTAATCTCTGCCTATCCCCATGGGAAAAAGGCGTGAGTGTATGTATGTATATGTATAATATATATAACTATGTAAAAGTATTATTTAATTATATTGTGTGAGTGTAATAATGGTATTTATTTTATAAAGTGTAAATTTTCCCTACAAAAGTGTTGGTATTTTGGTGTGGGAGTCCATTAGATCAAATAATATATTCAATGTAATATGTATTTAAATTCTGAAAGGGTACGAAGACAAATATTAAAATCATTACAGTTGAAGAAGTTGGTGTTCAACATTTGACCTCGGCGTTGTCGCAAGAGTTAGAGTTCAAAAAGCAATAGCCTTCGCTTTTGTGAACCGTTTGCTCGGGTGAAAGACCTAGATTCGTTCATTAATTTTCGATTGCCTTGTATTCTTGCTACTTGCTACGGATTCAGTGTCTTTAAAAAACTCTACTTCTATCTTATGTGGTATTAAAATTGCACTATAAGAAATTCTATCAAATAGTGAAATACAATTATATATCATAATAAATCATAGTTCCCCAAGTTATCTTTTAGCTTTTTTCATAGCTTCTAGAAACACAATTAATGATATAATACTGTGGACAAAAATTTGTAAGACTTTCTTCATAATTTCAAAATTCTTTATTTATTCTTCCAAATCTATTTTGTCCCCCTCAAAGTAATCCCCCCCGGCCCCAATACACTTGTGCCAACGTTTTTTCCAATCCTCGAAACTGTTGTTAAATTCAATTTCCGGAATAGCCTTTAATGCGCGTAGCGATTGACATTTAATGTCTTCAATTGACTCAAAACGGTTTCCCCGGAGCAGTCGCTTCAGTTTGCTGAACAGCCAGAAGTCACAAGGAGCTAAATAAGGCGAATACGGTGGTTGGGGGAACGATATTGGTAAAATTTTTGGCGAAATGGTCATGAAGAACGAGTGCAGTGTGAGATGGCACATTATCGTGCTGCAAAAATCAAGAGTTGTCGGCCCATAATTCCGACCTCTTTTTACGAATAGCTTCACGCAAAGCACGCGTAACACTCAAATAGTATTCCTTGTTGACAGTTTGGCCGGTCGGAAGGAATTCGGAGTGCTCCACACCTCGATAATCAAAGAAAACTGTCAACATTACCTTGATTTTTGACATGTTTTGACGAGGTTTTTTCGGCTTCCGCTCACCTTTGGCACGATATTCGGCTGATTGATCGTCTGTTTCCGGGTTGTAAGCATAGATCCAAGTCTTAGCGCCAGTAATAATACATTTCATGACATCCTGGTAGTCGGAAAGCATTGTTTCACAGACGTTAACGCGACGCTGTTTTTCGAAAAAAATGAGTGATTTCGGAACCAATCGTGCTTTCACTTTTCTTAGACGCAAATGATCTTTCAAAATGGTTTTACTGGTCCTTCCGATATTCCAACGATCCCGGTAAGGTCTCTGACTGTTAATCGTCGATTCTCCAGCACCAATTTCTTGATTTTATTGACGTGTTCATCATCAGTTGATGATGATGGCCGTCCTGGACGTGATTCGTTGTCAACGCGTTCTCGACCCTCTTTGAACAAATTTTACCAATCAAAAACACTTGCTCGCGACATACAATTATCACCGAAGGACTTTTGCAACATTCTGAATGTTTCGGCACCAGAAATTTGATTCCGCACATAAAACTTAATGGAACTTCTTTGTTAAATAATTTCACTCATTGTAAAAATCGCCGAATAAACTTTTTGTACTTTAGTTAGACAAGCGAATAATAAACATTAATGATTATTTTGACGTGACAATTGGCACAGATGTAACTGATAGTCATACCACCCTAGAAAAAAAATTTGTGACGAATAGGTTTCCGCGCGAAGTTTTAATTAAAAAGTCTTACAAATTTTTTGGCGTACCTACATAATGTTACACGCGTTCAAGTCACTCCGCTAATCGACATCATTTGATCCGGGTGCTCTCATTATGTTACAATTATTTTCATTTATGTTAAGAAGTTAAAATCATTGCTCTTGACACCACATTTTATTAATGTCTTTTCTTTAACCACGCACTATGAACATGCAAAGTGTATGAATAAATCAAAGCCTAATGACTTAACGTAAAATGTACGATAAGAATGTAAACCTTAAATGACCAAAACACTTTAAATTTTATTAAACGTGTTTAATTAATATTTAAGGTTATTATTTAAGGTATTTTGTTTGAATATATTGATAAAAATAATAAGAAAAAAAATAGTTGTGTGCTCATATACACAGGAATATATAGGTCTATACAGATCAATAATATAGATGTATAAATTATATTTAAAAAATGATTCAATTTTATATCAATTCTCTGCATTATTATTTTTAACAAAATTAGTATCTAGCAGCGGTAGGTATGTAAAAAAATCTTAATTATAATTATGTCAATGATAAAATGATTATGTCAACGATATTTGTTCTTTACAGTGTGACGTCACTCAGGACTCACTTGTTAACATTACAATAACGTTTTGACGACCTTAACAGTCAAGTGGATAGTACACCGGTTTTAAAGTGTCGCCACCTCTGAGGTCCCGGGTTCGAATGTGTGATGAATGCCAGCATTTGTACTTTAGTCATGGTTGTTGATATATATATTTCTATCAACAATATTTATATATGTAAAATATATGTATGTCTATTAGTTACCCTAGGCGACATAACACAAGCCGTATAAAACTTACTTTAGACTAAGCTAATTGGTGTAAATGTAAAAAATATTTATTTATTTTATTTTTCTACATATTCAAGATTAAATATTATTTACTTATTGTATATTAAATGATTTTGATTGCAAACATAAAATTGCTAGCTTGTTTTACACTTAAATAACTTTAGATAAAACTATTATAAGAAATCTAAGAAAGAATATTGATAGGTTAGTACATTTTTCTCCTCTGGAGAGGAGAGGCTGGGAGTCCCCATGGATACCACTGCAATCAAGTGCCGTGGTGATTATGTGGGACTCCACACCGCCCGAGGGGACACGACCGGAACGACCTCCCGATTAAACTCAGCCTGAGCCTTGCCCAGAAGGGCCCTACGTCTTGGATGGAGGTGGTACATATGCCACATATTAACAGGTTAATTATTTTAACAGTGAATATATTGGCCTGATAAAGTAAGAGAGGAAGAATGCACTTGAAATTTTCGATTGGATCTGAAAATGGTCGGCAGCTGAATAGTTAAGGCGACAGCATAGTTTGTTGAAGGTTCGGAATCCCATCAGCTTATTACATCCATTAGCAATTTGGTAAGTAGTCCCCTCTATTGATCCTATGACTTGGAAAATAATAAGCAGCTATCGTCTCGTCTGTTTCGTACTTTTGTCCCCAGTTCATGTACATATTTAGGGGTTGGCTTTTACAAATAGCACCACCTCGAAAATTTCATAACTGAAAACCATTTAAACATATAAGGCACCGCTGCATATATATTTATACATTCTGACCAGTTATGATAGTAATTTCAGCCTTTCAGATTTACAAATTTGTCAAAACATATAAATTCCTCATAAAACGTAGAATTCAATAAGCTAATCATTATTCAGCGCCCCTCCATCGCAGCCGCCGTCTCGGGGCCGAACGCCGCAATATTTATGGTACTCGTCAAAACAGATCAAGCGAGCTGATATTTGACAGGCTCATACGCCTGCCCCAGTAGCTATTGACAGATGTGCTAATTGCTTTTCAGCGTCGATTAATTTGTTTATAATATAAATAGATGAAATATACTTATTTAGTGACAGAACAGACACATCATCGTAAGCAATTATAAATAAATAAACAGAAATATATATGTTTGAATATTATGTCCAGCATTTCTGGGCACGATGCCGAAAACTTTCAGGAAATGCAGTGCTGTGTCTTGGGCGATCAAGGCGGACAATTCTGACTCTGACTTTGAATTTAAACTTTGAAGATCAGATGTCTGTACTAAATATGTTTGAAGCGACCAAAGCAGCAAGTATCCTCTTGCTTGAACATTTGGAGAGAATGGGAGGAGACGGGCAGTAAAAGAAGTAACCTAAGGCACGAATGAAGTGACGAGGTCTGAAAGATCTACAGAGCTTCGGAGTTAGCCACTAGCAATAGCTGGTTCAGGATTGATAGAGATTGTAAAATATAGTGTCGGATGGAAATATCTTTGATTTGCTGCGCAATGGTAGCAAATTAATAGGTAGGTAAATAGGTTATTTTGGGGTCATTGTCAGTACGAACTGACTTATTGGTCCTTTGGGGCTTTCCGACTCAGTTTCTAGTTCTACTAGAAAATGAGTCAATGTTTTGAAGATGTATAGTTATTTACCAACATTACATTTTATAGGTATTGCAATAAAATAAATGTACCTTATGTAGTGGTTTGTGTTGTGTTTTCATCAAAACGACCTTTAATATAAAATCTGCGTAGAGTTTTTGTTTTAATAGCAAAATTTGTCCCTCCGGGATTAAACCGCAAATTGGGCAATTAGCTGGATATTCAAACTTTCCTGTAGCTTATTATGGCAAATAAGTAGGGTTGAGGGTCGGCTTATTCGCCGACTCATGATCAATCTAATAAGATTGTTTTCATACGGTAAATTAAATATTAATTTATAAATGCCAATTAATAATTAATTTGTAATGTAATATGTGTGAAAAGTTAACTTTTAAGGTTGCACCTGTAACCACATTTATGTGAGCAAAGCCGATGATAACCTTAATTAAATAAATAGAACAATAGATAGCAAAATATATTTGAAAATGAAACAATTTGTAATTTCGTAAATACTCGCAATAAAATTAAGAAAACAATTATCGTGCATACTGGCACGTAGCACACATCGATGCTTTTCTATCGCCAAAGTCTAACTGAATAGATCTATTCACTCATTTGACTTCAAGAACGTCAAACGAACAGTAGAGACTGGCAGGCAATTATACTTTGGTCATTCACCTGAACTGCGGCGAGGTTAAACGTTCCAAGACTTAAAACATCGTGGAATTCTATGAGCTAAGGAAGGCGAGCAGACGCGACTTACTGCCGCCAACTCAAGTGCGCTTCATACATACCTATGTTTATATTTCGCGTAAAAATTATATTTTTATTGGCCAGTTTTATGTGTTGTGTTAAGACGCGGACGTCGGTTTCTGTTTATATAAATCTTTATCAATCAATGGAGCCGTAAAACGCTTGGCACGGCCACAGCGCGGGCCTACTCGCGGACCTAATACGCGGATACAATAAACAGGTGTGTGGTATCATCGAAATATTCTCCGCCGATTGTTTTATCGATCGCATTCGGACCGCCAAGATGAATTTGTTCGTAATTCGGAACAGACGCTCTGTTATTGTTTACAGTAGCCATCACTAGTCAAAACATTAACAGATTAATCACTTCACATAGTAAGTCATTAAAAACTAAACAGACTTACAACATACGATTACTTTTTATAAAAAGGAAACTGTTATTTGAAAGGGCAGTACATGTAACTCGTGTTGTGGCTTATATAAAATTTGTCTATTTCTAGAACTTACATGTCAATTTCGGGTAGAAATTACTAATACATAGAATTATAAACTTCTATTTCAAATATCACAACATGTTTTTGAGATATACAAAGAATGATCTAATATGCAGTTCTCAAGCTACCTGGTAAAGTGACTACCTAAAGAGGCTATTTATAAAAGTTCGTCATCTTTGCCACATACAGTAATAGCTATGTCTAATAATATAAAAATATATAATATAGGACAGGGGCTGGGAATCAATATTTTCTTTCTGATTCTGAGTGTGGGTAGTTCAAATTGAGTTAATTGAGCTCGATTAATGATGAAAAATTTCCAAGTTGCTAGAACTATGCATAAATCGTTATTATGTCTCACACGTTTCATTGCGTATTTAAATCCTGTGTTCAGTTAAAGAGTAAGACCAGAGACCGGACTCTAGTCAATAGGGCTGTGAATTGAAGGTCCATGAGTTAATCTGTTATTAATATGAACGTGTAAAAATTAAGTTGTGCTTACAGAACATCGTCCAGCTTTAAACTCAAACTATATTATGTACGAGTAGCAGTGAACGGAGTCGAGACTCGTATTGTCAAGCTCTTGGACTAGAAAGTACACTGAACAACGATTACATGGTTTTATTTTGTGTACCTGTTTCCATAAGAAAGAGTAATCGAATTTTCTGATATTAATGGGTTTGATGAATAAACTAAGACTGGCTGTTTTTTATATGAAGGTCCTATGGGCAGATGCCAGTAACCATAAAATACATAGGGATCAAACGGTGTGTGGCATGTGCTAACTTTGTTATTTAAAGACCGCGGTAATTGGCAGCACGGTGCATGTGTATTCGCTGCCGGACATGTTCATTCCGCTTCTGGGGCCGGCCATGTCCCTGACTATGCGGCGCGTACCTTCACTTTGTTGTCCAGGGGTCGCGGCTCGGGCGCCAGCAGCGAGCCCAGCTCGACGCGGCAGGTGGAGGGGCGGCGCGCGTCCAGCTCCGCGCCGCCCCGCCCGCCCCGCCCGCCGCTGCCGCCGCCGCCGCCGCCGCTGCCACCGCTACCGCCGGACATGTCCGACCCGCCGCTGTCTGCACAAACAGATATAAAGTCAACATACATAAATGTATGATTGTAAAAGCACTCATAGATAAAGCATAAGGAAGCAAGTACACAAATATTTGTCTCTGCATTACATTGTTTTCACCTAAATAATCAAAATTGATTGATACACGTTGTAGAGAAGCTCTATAGTGGAAGGGGAGTCAAATAGTCAATATAATTTTGCTCCCTTGTTGCTACTTGATAACGTTACATATACTGCAATTTAAATATTTCATCAACTATTTTTATTTACTGCCCGAGAAATTGATCTTCACTCGACAGGTACATGAAAGTAGTTGATAAATTAGAAATTACATCATGAGGCGATATTTTTTTAATAGGATAGGGCAGCAAACGAGCAATCGGACCTGATGGTAAGCGATAACCGCTGCCCATGGACACCCGCAACACCAGAGGAGTCACAGATGCGTTGTCGGCCTTTTAAAACGGAATAAGGGAAGTTGAGCCTCCGGTACCCTCACTCACTCGGCGAAACACAGCGCAAGTGCTATTTTACGCCGGTTTTCTGTGAGGCCGTGGTATCACTCCGGTCGAGCCGGCCCAATTCGTGCCGAAACATGGCTCTCTCACGAAAATAATTTGAATTGATTTATATACTTTGATATATAAGTATATAAATGTGCACACCAATCCAGTGAGGGTGCCTAGACCTTTGCCACCTATGCTGGCTTAGTGTCTGTTGGAGGAGGAGGAAGTTGCGTAACTTGGATCCATTCGCACTGCTTAACCACTAGACTGATTTCACTAATCATCAACTTTCGCTGCTCACTTACGCCAGTCGATCCAACAATCTCCTAAATTGGTTGCATGGCGCTAATAGCGCAGCTCATCGCAGCATGTATGAGTATCTATAACACGCTGAGGTACGCTTACAAAATGAATTGTTAGTCTCCTTTAACAAATATTTTAACTGCATCGCTCCCTCTCGCGGGGGGACGGTCACCATCACCATAATACATGGTTCTGAGAACTTAGGTATCAGGCTGAGTTTAGTCAGTCATAAAATCAAAATTAACTTATTCAAATATGACTTTATAGAAACCTCTTTTGAATCGTCCAATTTTTTTCCCCTACTACCCTAAATCGGATACCATACTATAGGATATAGAATCCGACATACATATATATAGTACTAGCTTTCCGCCCGCGGCTTCGCCCGCGTTATATTCGAATTTCCCACAGGAAGGATATGTTTTAACAATACTGCCATACAACCTTTCACCCCCTCCTTTCAACCTTTTACAACCCTTTTCTGCTTTAAAAGGTAGCCTATGTCCTTTCTCAGGCTCCAGACTATCTGTGTACCAAATTTCATTTAAATCGGTTCAGTAGTTTTAACAATATTTCCATACAACCAATAATCCCTCCTTTCAACCTTTTACAACCCTTTACAACCTTTTTTGCATGAAAAAGTAGCCTATGTCCTTTCTCAGGCTCCAGACTATCTGTGTACCAAATTTCATTTAAATCGGTTCAGTAGTTTTGGTGTGAAAGCGGAACAGACAGACAGACAGACAGAGTTACTTTCGCATTTATAATATTAGTATGTATGTATGTATAGTATGGCACAAAACAATGAGCTTTTCCACAAATACTATTATCACAGTACTTTTGATTAAAATTTCACCGTCTTCAATTTTCACAGATGACACTCCAGTTTTATTTATTTGAGTTCATTAAAATGACGATAACTTTTTTTTTATGAACCGATTTTGATGAAACAAAGTTTAGATATTATTCTGAGTTAAAACAAAGCAAATAGTGAAAGTTTCAAGCAAATCGGTTCAGTACTTTCGGAGATAAACGTGAACATACATACAGACAGACAGACAGACAAAAAATTCCAAAAATATTTTGCTTTCTAATAATCTATTTAAGTGCCCCTCTATCCATTTCAGTCAAAAATACTAAATGTACAGACAAAATATTTTTACTGTTTTATTATATGTATAGATATTGTTTATATAGTTTAATGAATAATATTGGGTTCCATTGTTTTATGTACAGGTCAATCACGTTTCTTAGCACATCTATCTTAGGTGGGCTAGATTTCTTTTTAGGGAAAAAGCCACAACTTTTTAAGCCTCAATTTTAATATGTTATCTATTTTGCTTATGTGTACACTAATGTTAAAAGGTTAATTCGACTGCACCAAGATACTATTTTACAACTAATATAAAATAATGTATCCGAGTTATATCCAATGTGCATAATTCATTATAAAGCAATACTTCGATTACTATATCGCACTAATAATACAATAGTGTATCAACTCAAAATCGAACATTTTTCTGAATCAACAAAAAACTTATTACTCACTTCATGTAATAGTTGCAAATTGAATAACTGTCACATAAGTTTTTTAATTTATCCTTATTCTGTTTTTGCACTAATCGAACGACGGTCTTGATCACGCGTGAGGAATCAAATTTTGTGTGTGTTTATAGTATTACGAGTATGTCAAGTACGACGTTTTGAGTTGATACACTATTGTATTATTAGTGCGATATATAAACGAACTAGTACCACCTTTGTCGTTGACACAAGTCGGCGAACTTTTGAAACTTTGGAGTGGTACTATCCGGTTGTCAGTGCGGCTACCCAAAGGAGGGCAACTTTAGTTTTCAAAGTTCGATGACTTTTATCAAGCGATCATTGCCGCTTAAAAACTGTTCTACTTCACAAAAGCTATTGCACTTGGATAGACCAACTCAGTGCTGGCACTAAATCACATAATTCCGTTTTTTATTTTCCAAGTAATTAATTCTATTACGATTGACTAATCAATCTTCGCATTATAAATTAGACATCCTGATATAAATTTATTTATTAATCGATTGGTAAACTGTGCTTGCCACTTTGATAAGCTTACCGTTTTACTCCAAGAAAATCACAACTAAATTACGCGTTATATCTGAGCTATGAAAGGGTTTGTTCAAATTCACTAGATAAGAATTTAAATATATCATTAATTGCCTTGAATGTTTAATAATAAATTTACATGTTGAATTATTGTTTTACAGATTGTACTATAGCATTAAAAACTATTTGAATGACTTTAAATGACGTCTTAAATTCACGCTGAATTGTAGTGATTATTATTATATTTTATCGTTTGATTATTAATAACATTCAGATTCAGATTCATAAACAGAATATGTTCAACATTTCCTAGATTAAATTGTAACATGTTCTGGCAAATAAATAACATACCATTCTAATCTAGAGGTAGAAACAATTCTTAATTTTTAGCATTCGTGGGGTTTTGGGTTGGCAACACTGAAAGACAACTTGTCCGACAAATAAAATACATTGCTTTGAATACATTTACAATTCATAATCTCATAATCTCATCTCTCTCTCTTCATAATCTCTAATTCAAAATCATAAAAATAAAATCTGAGCTTTAACTTTCTATATATGCGTATGCATGTATATAAAAGTCATATTGGTGACTACGTCCCATTCAGAGCGACTCCGGAAACCTCGCGAGAGATTCATGCCGCAGCAATGCGGACGGGATAAATTTAGCAGCGCCAGCGCAGCGGCCATGCTCTGCAGATACTTACATGTGTGTACTCGAGGTACTTGACGACCTTCTTATTGATTCCAATGCCCTTCCTTGATGCCCTACAAAGAACTATGTAATACCAGTAGTTAAATTCTAAATTTAAATTATATCTTGAATTAAATATGTCGCTGTTTTGTAGCGTCTCTTATTTTTCCATGATCCCTCTCATTCTCATTTAGTAACACATAAAATGATTTTTTTTTATATATGTTTACTCCACGGACTCGTAGTCCGTGCCTTTTTTAAACTGTCCTCGTTTGGATCTACTACGTACTGTACGTACAGCGTCATATTATCTTATAATACTATTCCGTGACTTAACATTAACGTGAGTTGCGCAGCACTTACTTATCTAACAATAGTACTTTCTTATCTAATAACTATCCTAATATATACCTACATACAACCATGTAACAATACACTTAATTTCAATACTTTATACAATAAAATTAATTAATCTAATAATAATAAGCTATCCAACATACATTAATAATTAAACATAACGTAGCCCCGTACGAGTAAAGGTTATTATAAAGTAAGTGACTATCTAAATGATCACACTATTTGGGAATAGGGACACTATTCATAGAGCCATGTTTGGTAACAACATTATTTATAATATTGTATTTTTTTTTATTTAAGCTTTTTTTTTGTTTTGTTTGTTGACGTCAATAAGTGCCTGTAAAGGTCTATGTTGAATAAATATTATTTTGATTTGATTTAACATAAAATGATTTACGACGATAAGCCTCCGAATGTCGAAAATCCGACCGAGCCGACCCTGACCGATCGATCCGATCACTAACCTTTCGATTTAAGTAAAACTTCAACGCTTTCTACGGAACCATTCCAAGTGGTCCACATTTACTGGCACGGAATACGGGCTACTGAGTCAATTTATTTGAATCCATTCTGAAAATGTTAGAGGGTAGGACTCACCGCCGCCGTCCCCGCTGCGCGTGCCATCCCTCGGCCGCTCCGTGAACTGTAACAAAGGTGGGTGTGAGGCGTGCGGCGGCGCGGGGCCGGCGTGCGCGGCGTGCGCGGCGTGCGCGGGCGCAGGCGCGTCGGGCCGCACCTGCACGCGGCGGGCGCGGCGCGCGGCCACCTGCCGCGAGTGCCGCCGCAGCGCCTCCAGCCTCCCGCTCGCCGCCACGAGCGCGCGCGCGCTGTCCGCCCCCGGCACCGGCACCGAAGCCGCCCGCCCTGCAAACGACGTGCTATTAAAATACAGACAATTGGCCTGGAATGAGACATTTCCAATCAAAATTATCACACATTCAAAATGTTATTCAACATTGGCTTTCATTACTACTAATTTCTAAATCTCGACAAAGAAGGATCCCGGGTTCGAGTCCCGGTGGGGACAGATGTTTGTGTGATGAATTGCGACCATTTGTACCTTAGTTAATATATATTTCTATCAAAAATATTTATACATGTATAATATATGTATGTCTATCCGTTATCCTAGATCCCATAACAAAAGCCTTACAGAGTTTAGTATGCGATAGGGTAATTGGTGTAAGTGTAAGTTTTCTAGGAGGTAGACTCTGTACCAGGGTCGTCTGCATGGGTACCTCCGTCTTACCTATTTCCGCCGCCAAACAGCAGGGTTCGCTTTGCTGTGTTCCGGCGTGAAGGGTAAGATAGGCAGTGAAATTACTGGGTACTGTGACTTTACATCTTATGTCACAAATTGGCAACGTACACTGTGGTTCTTATGAGGTTTGCAGATTTGCTGCGAATCGAAGTGTAATAAATATTTATTTATCTAAAAAAAGGTTGAAAAGTCTCGATTTGTTATCTATACTAATATTATAAAGCTGAAGAGTTTGTTTGTTTGATTGTTTGTTTGAAGGCGCTAATCTCAGGAACTCCTGGTTCGAATTGAGAAATTATTTTTTGTTGAATAGACCATTTATCGAGGAAGGCTTTAAGCTGCATAACATCACGCTGTGACTAATAGGAGCGAAGAAATAATGGAAAATGTGGAAAAAACGGGGAAAATTATTCATCTTTGATGGCTTCCGTTGCGTACGCTGCGAAGACGGTTCAAGATACCAAAAAAATATGTATGAAAGAATTATTCCTCTTGAAATGATCTAAAAAAATGTCCGCAACAATATATGTCTGTCTTTTAAGGTTAAGTCACTAGAATCGTTTTTATGGTAATCAAATTTGGTCGAAATTAATGCAATAATTATCAATTATTTGTCAGAGTTGTATCAACATAATAATATTAATATTTATGCAAATAAATGTGTTGTTGATTAAGAGTATTTAATTATGAACAAAATTGTCTTTGACATCACTTAATTTCAATGAACATCTTAGAAGATATTACAATTTTAAAATAACTCTGCTATAATGATATGATGACGCTGCGCCTGAGCGGCGCGGCGGGCGAGGCGTTGCTTTCGGGCGACGCGACGCGGAGGGGTGGTGTGGTCGGCTCTCTTCTGAATGGTTGTATGCAGCATTATTTGTTTTTGCTAATAATATCGTCATATATTAAATACTGTTTAATTTTGTTTAAAGGATTATATTTTAGTTCGAATAATTTCGAATATTTTAATACTTTTTAAATACTATTTCATTTTGTTTTAAGGATAATATTTTGCTTCTGATAGTTTCACAATTATTAACACTTTTTTTTTAGTTTTACTGTAGATTGTGAAAATGGTCCTTTGGGAAAAGTTTTACTAGATGTCAGTATAATAATCTGGGACGAATGTACCATGATTCATAGACCTCATGTAGAGGATCTTAAATAGAAGATATTAGAAGCTGTGATAAAATCATGGGTGGAATTACTGTTATATTTGCTGGGCACTTTCGACAAACTATACCAGTAATAGTAAGGGCAACTAGAGCAGATATTATAAAGTCTTGCCTTAAAAGTTCACCATTATGGAAATTTGTTAACATCTTAAAATTAATTACAAATATGAGGACACTTTTGGGGGGAGGTAGTGTAACTTTTCGTTCAAAGTTACTTTTAATAGGAGACGGGAAAGTACTCATTTTGAGAATAAAATTGAAATTGATCGCGATTTAGGAGAAAGAGTGACTAACATTGAGGTCTTAATATCGAAAATTTACCCTGAAATCAGGAAATAGAAAATAAAGAACATCAATGGATGTGTCAAAGGATAGGCGGCGAGAAACAGTAGCGTGGACGAAAGTAACGACCTCATTTTAAGTAAACTTCCAGGAGACATAGTTAGTTGATAAAGTAATGGATCAAGAAGCGGTCCCTTATCCACAGGATCCTTAATTCTTTGAACCCAAGTGGCCTTCCCCCATATTCCCTCAAGTTAAAAATAGGCGCCCCAATAATTTTACTTAGAAATCTTAAACCACCAAATTTATGTAACAGGTGATCGTTGCAATAGTTTTGACTGGTCCAGCAGTTGGTCAAACAGTGCTTATACCTCGCGTCCCAATGATTCCAAATGATTTACCTTTTAATTTTAAAGAATTCAATTCCCCGTTAAGCTATCTTTCGCCATTATAATTAATAAATAACAGGGGCAAACATTTAAACACATAGGAATCGATTTACGTCAAGACTGCTTTTGACACGGCCAACTATATGTCGCGTTGTCAAGATAGGGTTACGGAAAAAACCAATGTTCTTCTGCCACAAGAAAATAAAACTAAAAATATAATTTACGCAGAAGTACTTTAAAATAATTATGTTTTTTCTAAGATAATAACAGAAATTGCCGCGGACAAAGTCGTGGGTAACAGCTGAGGTGGTTGTTTGCAAAAATAAAAGAAAGAATTGAATATGGATCATGCAAAATTATCAAGAATATATCTGCCTATCAGCAGAAGTCGAATCACGACTCTAGCTCTTCATTATCTAAACCAATTAATTTTTATGCACTTCTGCTTATGACTGTGGACTCTCATCTTTTGTCAAGTGCAATGTACGCCCCGTCTACCCGACCGGAAACTCCTGTGGACCCCTCAGAGTCTACTTAGACTAATTTGGTAATTACTGGTTGAAACTATTAGAAAAAGTGACAAGCTCGTTAGCGATGATGTGGTAAAAATAGCAGAGAAAAATGGATGCTAACAGCAAGGAACAGAAAAAAATGAAAGCAAATGAAGGAGGTCTTTTTTTTTTTTTTGTTTCCCTGAGGAAAATGCATTAACTTGCATACCCCGGCTGTGGCGAGCCGGCGGTTATGTGGGGCTCTCCTCCCCAGAAGGGGGAGGCCTACCCACTAAAAACCTCAGGGATGGCCTTCCTCAGGCATGTAGAGAGCCCCCGGAACACAAAGCCACTTCCGGGAACCCCCAGCCTCCGCTCCCTTCTCTAGAGGGGAGCCCTCCGCGGGGGAGGCTACCACCTCCCCGGTCCCCTCCACCGACGACGCCCCCCGGCCACGGAAGGGGCGTGGTCCATCCCGGTCGCCGTAGCAGTCGCGACTTCCTCGCGCCCGCCGGCGACCCGCGGCGGCGCCGCAGCTGTGCTACCGAGCCGGCGCCGCCTTCTTCGAGCGGGATCGGCCATCTCCCGACCCCGCTCGGCGGCCTCCTTCTGGAGCATCACTGCTTCACAGGAGGCCACAGCCCTCCAACCTCCCTCGTCCGCCAGCATTGCCGCAATCAATGCTGGCGGAGACAGATCTCGCCCAATCTCTGCGACCAAGACTCGGCGCTCGGAGGCCCACGCGGGGCACTCCGCCAGCGTGTGCTGGGCCGAGTCAAAGTCGGATGCGCAGTGGTGGCAATGTGTCTATCCCTCCCGTCCTATTCGACACAGATACTCACCGAAGCAGCCGTGCCCGGTGAGTATCTGAGTCAATCGGTAGGTGACCTCCTCCTTCCCTTGGAGCAGGAGGAGGTCTATACCCGAGAGGCGCCATAATGCACACTAATGAAAACTCGCGTACTTGTAATTATTTGTAATAATATGTGTGTATGGAAATAAAGACTATTATTAGCAATTTATGGCATCAAAATTCTTAAAAGATTTATAGATTTATTTAAAGATTTTACAAAGGTTGTTAGAACTACAGAATTACAATAATAGCAACACATCACGCTTTATATCTGCACTATAAAACCGCCCTTTAAACGTAAGAACTTTCACAAAGTCAACATGTAGATAAATTCTGAGGCGTTGCTATGTGTACATTTAAATAACATGGCCATAAATAAGGTAGCCAACCGTCCCGAACTGTGCGGGACTAAGACAGCAGCGGTTTGTTTATAATTCCGAATTGCAACAACACCAATAGATAATAGGGTACTTCCCTCTATATTAGAAAAGATCTAAAAGCATAAAACTATGATAGCTTATGCATTAAATAGTCGGGACCATCATGTTTAAGTACATAAAATAACAAAAATAATATAAAAATTAGTTTCAAAGTATTCACTTTTTTAATCTATACGTAAAACAAGAGCGAAACATAGGCCGCCATGTCGTGACGTCATAAGGTACTGTAAACAAATGCGTGTCAATGGCATTATGAATCATAGTACGTATAAAGCCGCAATAAAAAAAGAAGTTTGTAGGTTGCTTTTTTAATGTAAGAGAACGTTATAAATACGTAAGTTAAATTGAAATCGCACGTGAATCACACTATGGAAAGCAGTTTTGTAAAAGGAGATAGTACGAATTTACCAAAAATAAATGCATTTATGGTCGGAAAATTCTTTACTGCAAATCCCGACTTTTGTTCTGCCGAGTTACGGAGTATTAAAACATCGATGTCAGTATTACTCTTTTATTATTATTCCTTTATTAGTTGTTTATATATAAAAGATAATAACTCATTTTTAAATTATGAATATAATAATACATAGCATAAAACATAGACCTTTGTTTATTATTTACATGCCGTATTGACGTCATCGCTACAGAGTAACAATTCCTGCGGCGCCTTCGTCTAATTACGCGCGAAATTGAAAATATTAAATTTTAATGCAATTTTTATAGTACTTAACGAGTGTATAAAATTGTTATATTTTTAGTATATAATTTACTGACACGCAAGGATCAAATTAAGATTCTTTTCAAAAAAGAGATCAATTCCCTATTCCGAAAACGTTTGTTTCTTTTTTTCCAAACAAAGTGGAGTGTAATTCATAAATTGGAGGGCCATCGAAGAGTACCCTCATTGTTTGCAAGGGCGAACGCAAGTGTCATTTGAAGTTAAAACATAACGTGACGTGCAATTGTTACTATAATTAAATATGTGAAATAACAATGTAGGAAAATATAATAGAATAACATTATCATTCATATTTCCTCTATACGAAGATTCTTCCAACCTACCTGATGGACAAATGGACAGACGCTGGTAATAAATACATTTGTGCTAAAGATATACGAAATGCATAAATATAAATAAAATACGATTCAGCGAAATTAATAAGAGAATTAAACTACAAAAAAGAACAGAGGAAGTGCATTCCAAAACTTAACTGCACGAACTTAAAATGAGTTAGATAGAAATTAGTTCGGAGAACATTAAATGGACGCTTAAAGTACGAAGCCAACCTTATCAAGAAGCTGGGAAGAATCGATCAATCGTATTTACGCGATTTTTATAATAAAGTTAAGCACATGAAAGGCATTATTATAAATAATATTAAATTTGTATTATTCAACAAAGAATGATGGAACTATTAGATTAAGAACCAACGTTACCAATCTCTAAGAAATAAAGATTTTTTTTCCAAAAGAAAGATAAGGCCTTAAATCGATTTTTTGATCTTATATATATTAATTTTGTAGCATTAAAATTGTAATATTCAACAAAAAATGATGGAACTATTAGATTAAGAACCAATGTTACCAATATTTAAGAAATAAAGACGTCTTTCTTTCTACATCATGTGCTCTGACACTAAGCCTTAAATAAATTAGTGTGTCGGTGCATCGACAGATCACGTGCCTTCGTCGTCGGTGAGTCGTTACAAAGAATTACGGTTACGACTCAATTTTGCAGTAAACCGTCTGCGGCGCCATAAATTGTGAGTCGGGCCTGCGATGTATAAACGCGCGCGCGCACTGGAACATTATTTCATTTCAATTCACACCACACACAGCTTCTGGGCGATCACCGGAAGTATACCTTGTGATAAACGTTGAACCTTGTGACGTTCATAAACAAATTCATTAATTCACAATACATAATGTTTTTTACAAGCTTTTATTTACTTTCACCTGTCCCGTTGTCTGTCGTTCTGTAATCAAATCTTGCAACTTAAATTTGATCCACTTCCCGGTTTCCGATTGAGCTGAAATTTGGTATACACGTTTAGTTCGGATGACAATGCATGATTAACTGTGTGACGTCATTCTAAATGCAACATGGCGGCGTATCCAATATGGCGAACCAATTATTTTTAATGCACTCCTACAATATGGGTATCAATTAAAGGGCTTGCCAAGAATAACTAGAAAAAAATAATGTTACGTCACTCTTAATCCAATACGGCGGAACACCAAAATGGCGGATAATTTTCTTTTATTCGTTCCTACAATATGGGTATCAAATGAAAGGGCTTGTTCTCAGCAAGCCGTAGAGGTACTAAAAAGTTAAAATAAAATTAAAGAAAAAAAACCTTTTTAAAAACAAGCTTTTATTATTTGTTTATAAAATGAACTAAAAAGTTAAAATAAAATGAACTAAAAAGTTAAAAATAAATTAATAACACTAAAACTTTTCACCATACATAATTATTCAATCTCGTCCCCTCTTTATCATAGTCCCATTTATAAATAAAAGCTTTTATTTATAAATGGACTACTAGTCAAATTCCGTATGTCCGAATGAATAATAATTTAAATAGTGCAATGTCACAATTGATTCAATATTAAGATTTTATGTGGGCATGTCAAGTTATCTTATATATAAAAATGAATCACAATATGTGTTGGTAAGCTCATAACTCAACAACGCCTGGACCAATGTGGCCAATTCTTTTTTGTTAATATTCGTTGAAGTTCAAGGAGGGTTTTTACAATGAGGAAAATTCGAATAATTATCGGAAATACCCTAAAACAGCCCTTTTATTTTCCCATGCAAACGTTTTCTAAGTAAAACGTACAGTCGAATTGAGCTTTATTGTTATTGTATAAAGTTCATATTGCAAGCTGTGTTCCTAACATCAAAGAGTCAATTTGCGCTTTATTAAAGCTACATATAGTTGAAATTCAATCATATCTATCAAAACAGTGTGCGTGCGTGCGTTGGAGCACAGAATACATCGTTGGAGGATTTAATGTCACGTTCCAAAATTGATTGGCCACAAAATGTAATAGGTCATTTAGACTTTCTTTGCGATTTGGTTTACTATGCGACATTATCTATAAAATAATTAGGAACAAAAAACTGCCACTGTACAAAACTTTTTGACAGGACGAAGTCTGTCGGGTCCGCTAGTTAAAAATAAAATTATCAATGTCAGGTTGGTTCAATGTCATAAGTAATTAAATATCTATATTAAGATTAGTATATTGTTTAAAATGCTCATTAAAGATTATTAAATAATAGGTAACAAACAATTATTACATTAATATTCCTGTCCAAATGAAAATAATTTAATAAGGGTGACGTTGACAAACATGTCTGATCATTTAAAATTCAGGCATTAATCTTGTATCTATCGTCTATTAATTTCTATTGCTTCTTAGGCGTTGAGCCTTCTTTCTACCTTTGTCCGCTATATGGAGATATTTAACACCTTTGGATGGGTCAAAATCGTGTTGATTTTCATTGAGGTGTTTCGCTTATTGAATTAGTAATAAGTTACATTTATTCAACCTGAAAATCATTCCACTTCCTTTGGAATAAGCGAGAAATTAGAAAATATACAATTTACTTTCCTTTTATCCTCATACAAATATTATATGACTTAGAGTAATAAGTAAGAAATACGGTAACTAAGCACTGCAGAGCCCTAATCATAGGCCTATAGGTAGCTACTGCAGTATGCTCCTATAAACTACATTTAACGATCTTTTTCCTTTTGTGGGTTATTCCTAAGAGATAAACATATACCATCACGGACTTTTTTGTAGACCTTTTTAAGTTGTACAATACTGTAGTAAATTGTTTTGATCTATCTTGTAGGATTCAGTCAGTGTTTGCAATGTAAGCGAAAAAAATGTGTTTTTTTTACGACCTCATAGAAACCTCAAAAATTGTAGCCTATGTGTTATTCTGATGTATAAGCTATATTGTGGTAAAGTTTCATTCAAATCCATTCAGTAGTTTTTACGTGAAAGAGTAACAAACATCCATACTTACAAACTTTCGCCTTTATAATAGTAATAGGATATTAATAAATGTGATTTCAGATTTAATCCATGGCTTAAGTCTTAACTAAATGCGTATTATTTAACGCGATATAACTTTAAGCGGTTACATAAATCGCTGTATTATGATGGTTTTTTTCCCGAGAAGGTTGTAAATAACGATGGCGATTTGTTACTGGAGACACTATGAGATGTCTCTCGCGTTTTATCACTATCTACCACGAGTTCCTTTCGTTTGATCTATCGTAAACTATGAAATTAACAGTAACATCCAAGGAATAAATGTTCTAATTTAACAGCTTCTGAATAAAAGAATCCCTATATAACCTACAGTTAACTAATTGACTATAACTGATAACTTTGTTATAGGAATAATGTTAATTCGTTAAATTGTTAATTTAACAGCTTTATTCTATAGACTAGCTGCGCCCGCGACTTCGTCCGCGTGGAATAGTTATTTTGAGCATCATATTTATTTTTGCAAACAGCCACCAGCTGTTACCCACGACTTTGCCCGCGGCAATTTCTGTTATTATCTTAGATAATTTAGTTTTAAATTTTTAAAAGAACATAATTATTTTAAAGTACTTTTGTGTTAATTATAAATTTAGTTTTATTTTCTTGTGGCAGAAGAACATATTGGTTTTCTCCGCAACCCGATCTTGACAACGAGACATATCCAAATTTGATGACCATTAAAACGATTCTAGCGAGTTAACCTTAAAAGATAGACATATACTGTCGCAGACATTTTTATTGATCATTTCAAAACGAATAATTCTTTGATACATATTTTTTTGGTATCTTGAACCGTTTTCGCAGCTCACGCAACGGAAGCCCTCAAAGATGAATAATTTTCCCCATTTTTTCCACATTTTCCATTATTTCTTCACTCCTATTAGTCGCAGCGTGATGTTATGTAATCTAAAGACCTCGATAAATGGTCTATTCAATAAAAAAAGATTTTTTCAATTCGAACCAGGAGTTCCTGAGATTAGCGCGTTCAAACAAACAAACAATCAAACAAACTAACTCTTCAGCTTTATAATATTAGTATAGATATATTTAACGATTGATATGTAGTAGTGTAGCCAAAATTGAGATCAATGTCAAGTGGTGTTTAGCTCTGCTTGACACCCTTCCGTTAAGGGCTAAGTACACTTCGAAAGTGGGTGCCAAGTTAAGCGTGTCCCAGACAGACGCGGCCTGCGGTGGCGATCTGCTGTTGCCTTCTTGTTTGACCGTGATAACAATACACTGCCGCGGCCGCGGTGGCGCGTCATTCTAACCTACGGCGGCACATTAGCTCTCGAGTCTCACCTGCGAGTGGACGTTAGTAATGGCCAATCGTAACGAAGTTTTATTGCTTTTATTGGCGCTGGAAGAAGATGAAAGAAAAAGGTATGTAAGTTCAAAGTAATAAAAGCACAGTTTAGAAAAAAAAATATGTACTAACGTAATTTAATATTTTGGTTATTCTTTTCAGAAAAAGAGAATTGTGGGTCCATGACATTAATAAAGAACGGCAGCAACATGGGGAATTCTGGACATTATATCCTCTTCTAAGAAAAGACGAAAATAGATTTTATATATATTTCAGAATGTGCACGAAATGGCATAATTTCACGCGGTACACGCGGCCTGTTGTAAATATTTGCAACTGATCGCGTAATGGCCGCCTCAAGTCCGCGCGCTCATTCACACAGAAGCGGTGGCGGAGGGGGCGGGGCTTGCAGCCGCGGTGAGCCGCGCTGTGACCGCGTCCAGGCCGCGTGTGTCTATGTCGTTCCTAGAACTCTTAAGTCATCCAACTGACCGCCACCGCCACCGCCACCGCAGCCGCGTCTGTCTGGGACACGCTTTAAACGGGCACTTATTGCTAAAGAGGTACGAACCATTCGGAAACATTGAACTTGACTCTGTTAGCGCCTCCCCAATCTAAAACGGCAACATGCAGAGTGGAGTGCACGTCTTACACTATTTTCTCTTAAAGTAAAATTTGTAATATACCATACAAAAAGAGGCTGATAGCCAAACAAGGACAAGGCAAATTTTTGAAATAGTGGGTTTCTGTTTTCAAACCTTATTCGAGGTTGTTTAGAGTCATCAACTGATGACATAAGAACTAAAGCGATTATATAATTTAAACTATTGTAGGAAATATGAAAAAAAATATGTCTACGGAGGGTATAAAAGCGAGTGCAAACCCGGGCATTGCTGTCCGTCATTTTTGTGTGTTATCGCTGTCGAAAAACAGATGGCGCTACGTGTGCTATGCAACGTTCGTGCGTTCTACAGCAGCCGAATTTATCCGAGCGCTCTCGAGCTCAGAGGCTTCGTGGCGACTTCACTTCTCATTTACTTGACGACGAGTGAACACATGTTTTCAAATTACCCTCTATAGCTTTCTATTAAATATTACTTGAGTTTCTTTTGCATAAATTAATTCAGAGCCTAAAGCATCTAGTGTTTTGTAAAAAGTAACGTCATTCTCTTAATAATAGCGTGGATCTTCTTATACTATATATTTAACGCGAAAGTATCTACAACAATATGACAGTGCACAATGTGTACAGACGAGAGAAATGAGCCTAGCGAGTTGACAAGTGCAAGCTCGGTAGATAAGAATGCTTGCTATTTATTTTGCGTAGGCGTTCATATTCCTAATATCAACTATGAAAAGACAGACGCAGGGGGTAACAATGCTTTTCTTCTATTGTTCTATTTAATAATTATATTAATCATTATCGTTATTTTATTTTTAACCAAGCAATGTGTTACGTATACAATGTATGCGCAGGCTGCGCTGACGCGACAGAAAACCAGCGCTGCGTCGTTATGATGCAGCATCATAGCTAAGTCGCTTTTCTACAGCAGGCAATTATTTTTTACTAGCTGTGCCCACGACTTCGTCCGCGTGGTATCGTAATTTTAGGTAGCATTTTTAATAATTGAGAGTGTAAGAAAACGTAAACATAAGAGTAGACAAACACTACCGTGGGAGAGCCTTGCTTCGGCACGAATAGGGCCGGCTCGACCGGAGTCATACCACAGAAAACCGGCGTACAATAGCGCTTGCGCTGTGTTTCGCCGAGTGAGTGAGGGTACCGGAGGCCCTCCCATATTCCCCTTTATTCTCCTTATTCCCTATTAAAAGGCCGGCAACGCATCTGTGACTCTTCTGGTGTAGCGGGTGTCCATGGGCAGCGGTTATCGCTTACCATCAGGTGATCCGTTTGCTCGTTTGCTGCCCTACCCTATAAAAAAAAAACAATCAGAAAGCTTCGAACTGCTAAGCCATCGGGAGTTGCGCTTGTTATTGTGAGTCAACCATAAAAGAAAGACTATCGTGAGATATCCCAACTAATATTATAAATGCGAAAGTGTGTTTGTTTGTTTGTTTGTTTATTTGTTTGTTTGTTTGTTTGTTTGTTACCTCTTCACGCTTAAACTACTGGACCGATTTCAAAAATTCTTTCACCTTTGGAAAGCTACATTCTCCCCGAGTAACATAGGCTACTTTTTATCCCGGAAAAATCGACAGATCCCACGGGATGCGCAATAAAGGCTTCGCTCAAAAACTACTGCACAGATTTTTATGCGGTTTTCATCAATAGATAGAGTGATTCTTGAGGAGTTTTGCGGCATTTTTTATCTCGGAAAAACGGATAGTCCCACGGGAAGCGCGATAAAATCTTCGCACCATAAACCGACTTCCGCGTATATGTAGCCGTGGGCAAAAGCTATGACCCTTAACCCTCTATACACCCAATCCCGAAATCCACGCGGGCGAAGCCGCGGGCAGAAAGCTAGTTTATTATATAATTTTAAAGAGAACATTTCTGTCATACATAATTTCTATGTAGCTTTAACCATTAAGGTTGCACACACGACGATAGCTTAAAAAATGGAGTAACTTCTCCCGTTTTCCCAACATTTCCCTTCTCTACTCTGCTATTAATTGTAGCGTGATGAAAAGTATACTATAACTAGCTCAGGAGTATGAAAAATAATTGTACTAAGTTACATTAAAATCTGTCCAGTAGTTTTTGTTTCTATAGCGGTTATATAGACAGACAGACAAAAACTTTACTGATTGCATTTTTGGCATCAGTATCGATCCCTGATCACCCCCTGATAGTTATTTTGCAAATCCGTCCAGTAGTTTTTGTTTCTATAACGGTTATATAGACAGACAGACTAAAACTTTACTGATTGCATTTCTGGGATCAGTATCGATCCCTGATCACCCCCTGATAGTTATTTTGCAAATATATTTCATGTACAGAATTGACCTCTCTACAGATTTATTATAAGTATAAATTAGCCATTAAGTACCTGTATGTGTGCAGTAAAAAAATGTTTTTCTTTCTTTCCTTATATAGCTTCAAGTAAATTAAAGATTAGTAAACATACATCGTCAACATATATAATCGTAAATGCTACGTGAATCTTGCTCAGAAATTCAGGTTCAAATCAGTTCAGGAGACCTATTTTTGAATTACGAATGCGACTTCGAAATCACCGATGTGACTAATAATCACCGATTTTTAATAATTCTGATTTTTGAATATCACTGATGTGACTACCTTAGTCACAGGTGTGATTTCATTACGAGTGCCCTCACCCACTCGTATTCAAGTCATACTTGTGGAAATGTTATCTGTGTTTTGTTTGATTTTTCAGTCTATAATATATATATATATATATAGCTGGCCCAACAGACGTTGTCCTGTCAAATGTCTCAAATGTCAAATGTCTCAAATGTCACGTTGTCTCACGTTGTCTCAAATGTTTTTAAATAAATAATTTAGCTGAAAAACAATATCTATATGACCGTATTGTGAATCTAAACCATTCTCAAGCCCCCTGGAATACACACAAAAAATTTCATCAAAATTGGTCCAGTCGTTTAGGAGGAGTTCAGTCACATACACACGCACACAAGAAATATATATATTAAGATATGCTACATTCATATATACATGTATGTATATATTATAGGTATATAAAGGTTTATTACATATATATATATAACCTTTATATACCTATAATATATACATAGATATATATGATAGTAGCATATATTATATATATATATATATATATAATATATATATAATATATATATATATATATATATATTATATATATATATATATATATATATAATATATATATATATATATATATAAAAATATATAATAACCGCAATGGTTAAGCCGGCAATAACCGGCAGCGATTACGTTCATATATACATATATATAACCTTTATATACCTATAATATATACATACATATATATATGAATGTAGCATATATTATATATATATAATAACCATAATGGTTAAGTCGACAATAATCGGCAGCGGCTACATTCTGCGTGGAACCGAACTCTTATATTTATGTGTGTACTTTATCTATGTTGGCAGCTCTGCGATCGACTTTCAAAAATTGGATGTTAAGGAATCCGTGACCTCAAAGTCACCACTGATTATTTAGTCAGCGGTGATTTCGAAATCGCATTCGTAATTCAAAAATAGGTCTCCAGGTATAATTAATATTAGTGAACTATTTAATTCTAAAAGTGAGAACCTCACTGTTTTACCACTGTGTGACACTATTGCACTATTACACTGACATTATTGTTATTTATTTGTAGCACATCAGCATGACCACAATCCGTCTGATGATATGCTAGATCATGGTCTAAAACTCTCGAGATGGAGAAACTGTAAGAATGGCAGCCCAACCTGACGCTCTCGAGAGCCGCTTTTTCATTTGAATACTAATTCAAAACATTTATTTATTTTCTACGTATTTTCCATACCGTACATCAATTTAGAATTCAATATGTATTTACAATACACGACAGGTTAATTAAAGTTAATAAATACAATACACATACAGTCGGAAATTAAATCTTTTACATAATTTGAGGTGTTTACATACAAAAAAACATAGTGTAAACTGACAATAAGTGTCATTTATAATTAAATCATCGGATTTAATTATAAATGAACTAGCTGTTCGTTCTTGGGGAAATGTATATCTATGTTTAACAAACTTCCGCAAAGTGTCATTGATTTGCCTTTATATAAATTTAAAATCCATATCAAAAATACACTCATGAGTAAAGGTTATTATAAAGAAAGTGACTATCTAAATGATCACACTATTTGGGAATAGGGACACTATTCATAAAGCCATGTTTGGTAACAACATTATTTATAATATTGTATTATTTTTGTATGTAAACATACATACGACTGTAATCGTATTAGGTATGATTGTATCTTATACTATATTGTATTTTTATATTATATTATTGTAATTATTAACATTGTAAAGAGGAGATAAAAATAGACCTTCAGAGTTTCTTGCCTGTTCTTCTCGAGAAGGCTCTCCCAATTTCCGAACAGGTGTCGAGTCAATTTTTTTCTTTTTTTCTTTTTTTTTCCTTATTCGTACGTACGGACAAGGTTTTTGGTTTTTCTTTTAAGCTTTGTTTTTTTGTTTTGTCTGTTGAATTCAATATGTGCCTGTAAAGGTCTATGTTGAATAAAGATTATTTTGATTTTGATTTTGATTTGAATGCGAGCGCCTACGAAAATATCAAATAGCCTTCTTTGTTATGTAGATAGGTATTTTAACTGTGAAATCAGTTGTTTAGGCGGAGTCGAACATAAAAACTGACGAGGGAGTTCGGAAGCTGTGTCTGGTGTGGGATGAAATGAAAATTACGCATCGCAGGCCCGACTCGCAATTTATGGCGCCGCAGACGGTTTACTGCAAAATTGAGTCGTAATCGTAATTCTTTGTAACGACTCACCGACGACGAAGGCACGTGATGTGTCGATGCACCGACACATTAATTTATTTAAGGCTTGGTGTCAGAGCACATGATTTAGAAAGAAATTTAATAAAGATGCCATGTAAGCCTGCGCTAAAACTCGCGTTATCGTAGTCAGATTGAACGGATCGATCGTCGTAGTGAATTATAAAGACACACACATATTCTTATACTCACCCACACGCACACACACACACGTACATACACATGAACACACACATATAAGTTTATAAAATAAGGCAAATATTACTGTTAATTTATTTTCTTTTGTACTAAATGTCCACTTGCTTTATATTTGTTTTATTATGTAGTACTCAAGATAGCAAAGTAAGTTTTCTGTAATTGGCTTATGTACAGACATATTTTTTTTTGGATAATTGTAATATGAATTTAAGCTGTAGAAACTGTGTTAATGATAAATAAATAAATAAAGATATCTTTATTTCTTAAATATTGGTAACATTGGTTCTTAATCTAATAGTTCCATCATTTTTCGTTGAATATTACAAAAATGCTACAAAATTAATATGTATAAGATCAAAAAATCGACTCGCCGACGGCGGATGGACGTGATGTGTCGATGTACCGACACATCTCGGAGGCACAGGCTTCATCGACACACCATTTTATTTATGAAGGAATATGAAGAACGATAGGGTTCAAAACACTTGATTTAGGAAACAAACAAACGTTTTTTTTTCTAGAGTTATCATTACTTTTTAAAATACCAAATGTGTGTCACATGAATGACATATTATTACTAATTCATCATTGATTTTCTAAATGAAGAATATATCATATCTACACTAACATTATAAAGAGGAAAGATTTGTATGTTTGTATGTAACGAATAAACTCAAAAAGTACTGGACCGATTTTAATAATTCTTTCTTCATTAGAAAGCTACATTATCACTGAGTAACATAGGCTATATTTAGTACTAGATTACTATAGAAATATATAAACATTGCAAATCGTCCGCGGGTGAAACTGCGGGACACAGCTAGTATAAAATAAATAAATAAATATTTCTTACACTAATCTAAGCTCTGTAAGGCTTGTGTTATGGAATCTAGGGTAACGGATAGACATACATATATATTCATTTTTTCCTTAGACATATATATTAACAACCATGACTAAGGTACAAATGTTCGTATTCATCACACAAAGATATGCCCCCACCGGGATTCGAACACAGGACCTCAGAGATGGCAATACCTTGAAACCGGTGTACCAACCACTCGACTACAGAGGTTATCAAATTACCACTAATCAGCAGATTTTATAATAATATTGCAAGATAAATTATTATAATTTATTTAAAATTATTAGGCACTTCCGTTAACACCTGGAAACAATGAAGGTACTTTATGAAGGTTCCCCAATTTATGAATTACACACAGCTTTCCTTCAACTGGCTATAAAAGTAAGTTATGTATTATTTTATTTTTTAGCACACACATACATTAAAGGTAAAATAGATTTATAACATTGAGCAAAAGGTACTGCATATTTCCCTAAGAAATTTCTTCCTGTAGACCCGATAGATTACGTTTTGCAGTACTGTATTGAAATAGTGAGATCTTGAGTTGCGCTACTTAAATTGAGGGTCCTCATGCTATGCTACTCCTCAGCAGTCGTAAGTTATCCCTAATTTAATTATTAGATTAATTAATTTTATTGTATAAAGTATTAAAATTAAGTGTATTGTTAAATGGTTGTATGAAGGTATAAATTAGGATAGTTATTAGATAAGTAAGTGCTGCGCAACTCACGTTAATATTAAGTCACGGAATAGTATTATAAGATAATATGACGCTGTACGTACAGTACGTATATAGTAGATCCAAACGAGGACAGTTTAAAAAAGGCACGGACTACGAGTCCGTGGAGTAAACATATATATATATAAAAAAAAAAAGTTATCCCTAATTGTAAATCAAAAAGAAATTTGTAAGAATGAATACGTTATGGAGCACGAAGCCGTGGAGAGTAAGTCCACGTAGAATGAATAAAAAGCTTGTATCGTGTTATACTAGGGGATTGTGGATTCTTAAGGTTATCTACACTATAATATTATAAAGAGGAAAGATTTGTATGTTTGTATGTAACGAATAAACTCAAAAAGCACTGGACCGATTTTAATAATTCTTTTTTCATTAGAAAGCTACTATCACTGAGTAACATAGGCTATATTTAGTACTAGATTACCATAGAAATCTTTAGAAATTCTTACTAAAACCAACCGAAGGTGTAAAAAAATTTGCCATAAATTGTCTTTCATCGCATACGCTGCGAAGAGTATTAATGACAGGACAAACAAATGTTCGACAATATTATAGAATATGTCTAACTATTGTAGCTACGTCACTATAACTACTTTTTTACCTTTAATTATCTATTAAATAAGGTAAAAAAATTATAAAAAGGAATAATTTGGAATTACATGTCAATACAGCGATCGATATTTATTTTTGAAAATTATAAGTGATGTCTCCATTATTTAGCTGGACCTCATTGCATGAGCGACTCTTACTATGGAATCACAAATAAGATGTTCTGTTACAAAGCATTAACCGAGGCTTGGCCGTTCTGTTGAATAACATTCAAGTTGATGAATGACAGTAACGAGGATGAATAAGATCATTATTTAATGTTCTAAGTTATTTTGTTTACAATGGAAAACCAATTCGCACTCAAAATCGTGAGATTCGTATACGAATTACCGAATAGAGTACTTCCCTCTATATTAGAAAAGATCTAAAAGCATATAACTATGATAGCTTATGCATTAAATAGTCGGAACCATCATGTTTAAGTACATAAAATAACAAAAATAATATAAAAATTAGTTTCAAAGTATTCGCTTTTTTAATCTATACGTAAAACAAGAGCGAAACATAGGCCGCCATGTCGCGACGTCATAAGGTACTGTAAACTTATGCGTGTCAATGTCATTATGAATCATAGTACGTACAAAGCCGCAAAACAATAAAAAAAGAAGTTTGTAGCTTGCTTTTTTAGTGTAAGAGAACGTTATAAAACGTAAGTTAAATTGAAATTGCACGTAAATCACACTATGGAAAGCAGTTTTGTAAAAGGAGATAGTACGAATTTACCAAAAATAAATGCATTAATGGTTGGAAAATTCTTTGCTGCAAATCCCGACTTATGTTCTGCCGAGTTACGGAGTATTAAAACATCGATGTCAGTTTACTCTTTTATTATTATTCCTTTATTAGTTGTTTATATATAAAAGATAATAACTCATTTTTAAATTATGAATATAATAATACATAGCATCAAACATAGAGCTTTGTTTATTATTTACATGCCGTATTGACGTCATCGCTACAGAGTAACAACTCGTGCAGCGCCTTCGTCTAATTACGCGCGAAATTTGAAAATATTAAATTTTAATGCAATTTTTATAGTGCTTAACGAGTGTATTAAATTTTAATATTTTTAGTATATGGTTTACTGACACGCAAGGATCAAATTAAGATTCTTTTCAAAAAAGAGATTAATTCCCTATTCACTATTTCTGGACTTTCATTTCGTGCCTTGTGCAACGAGTGTTCAACCCAGTCGTTTTCGATTTCTACTAGTACCTAGAATATCCAACGCTGAAGTGACGTTGACGGTGATAAATATACTCTGGTTAATGTAAATCTTGTAAATAGGTACATAATAATAAGTAAATATTCTTTGAGTACATATATTTTAATATTGTGATTTTTAATTTTTCTGCGTGAAACGGAATCTAATTAAGATTTGTTTTTAATGACAACACTTAATTCGAGTGATTCAAAAATCTATAAAATTATAAGCAGTAGAAAATAATTTCGCGCACGATTTGTATTCGTATTCAAATTCCAAATTCACGTCTAATGATTTAAAAATACGTCTCCAGATCATTAAGCGACGACTCATTTTAGACATAAAATCAAAATTAACTTTATTCAAATATGAATTTATAGAAAGCTCTTTTGAATCGTCCAAATTTTATTCAGGACGTATTTTTTAGCTGATAAGAAGAATGGGCGCAAGAAACTTATCAGCTTTATCAAAAGTAATAACAACATTTACAATAAATTATGTCGTTATCATACAATGTACATATGTGTTTACAATTTATACGGGAAAATAAATATTTACACTTTAGAATGTGATGTCTTCAAATCAACACCAAGCATTGGCATCATTTAAATCATCATTGACTTTGTAATAGTCCTTACTCATTAGCGTATTTTTAACATGTACCTTGAACTTATGAAAAGGCCATTCAGCAAGAAAATTCTTCCTGTAGACCCGATAGATTACGTTTTGCAGTACTGTATTGAAATAGAGAGATCTTGAATGGCGCTACTTAAATTGAGGGTCCTCATGCTATGTTACTCCTCAGCAGTCGTAAGTTATCCCTAATTGTAAATCAAAAAGAAATTTGAAAAATGAATACGTTATGGAGCACGAAGCCGTGGAGAGTAAGTCCACGTAGAATGTATATGTGGAATCTTATTATAAAAATTTATACATTATCCATAAACGAACCTCTAGTTTTTTGTAGCCTGTATATAAACGTTTCCTGTAGAATGGCACAGAAATAGTTGTAGCGTTCAGTAATCTAGATTCAACACGAATTGCTTAAAGTTTTAGAAAATTATAGCAGTCGAAGTTAAGTACTTACCTAGAATATATAGCATCAGCGTAATCTTATTCAGCGTCATTATGGGATGCACATAGCAATTAGCAAATAGCAAACCACTATGAAAGCTGACGGTATTTGGACACATGATCGAATTTCCTTAAATTATATACCATTGCTAAAACTTTCTCTAGTTAATAACAAATTTGAGTACACGTATATATTATTAAAGCGAAATATATTATCGAATTGATATTGTCACAATTTCACGGATCACGAACATTATAACGTGTGATATTCGATAATGACTTGCTGTGATGTTCCGTTTCTGCTTAGTCGCCGATGGAGGATAAATCTCTAACAATTTTAGCTTTCCCGTTTCTTTGAAAAATTTCATTATACTGTATGAACTCGACTGTTGTGTTTTATCAGTATAAGATAAATTACAATATTACAAAGATGCTATGATCTAAACTTTTTAATTTTTGATATCATGTTCACTATCTCGTAATCATTAGTCAAGAAGAAGGATGAAAATAGATTGCATACAAATGAAATGAGAATGTTACGATGGATGTGTGGTGTGACAAGGATGGATAAGATAAGGATAAGGAGTACATAAGAGGAAGCCTGAAAGTAGCGCCAGTGGTAGAAAAAGTGAGAGGAAGTAGATTAGCATGGTTTGGACATGTGATGCGGAGGGATGAAAGTCATGTCACAAAGCGAATGTTGAATATGAAAGTGGAGGGATACACGGGCAGAGGAAGGCCGAATAAAATATGGATCGATTGTGTGAAGAATGATATAAGAATGAAAGGAGTAAGCATGGAAATGACGGCTGATAGAGAGGAATGGAAGGAAAAGATCTACTGCGCCGACCCCAGATAATGGGAAATGGGCAAGAGGATGATGATGTTCACTATCTCACTCTTATGTACAACGGGATATGTCAAATAGTTTCATAAAAGCAAGCATTAGGTACTCTAAGACATCTCTCATCCAAATAACTTGTTAAATTTGTTTTAGTGGATTTCAGCAAAAAAACGGTCTTTCCTTGCGACCTCACTCAAGGATCCAGAGCGACTGGCCCATGCTGCCAACATCCTGCGACTTCCTGCGACCTTCAGCAAATTATTGATCCTCATTGTGGAAGTCCACCAACGTTGCATATCCTACGAGCAGTTCTATATTTTATATTCTTCGGGAGTTAGGGCTATGTTAAAGACCTTGGTGCTACTGTGAATTTCCTAATTTCTTATTCGGATTTGTAAAGAAATTCTGTGTATAACTCTATCGTATTTTAATTAACTTTTAAGCTCCATATAAACTACTATATCCTTTGTAAGTGATAAAGTTTTACTGCCTTTACTGGGAATACTTTTCAAAGAGTTTCTGGAAATTGGAGCTTTCCTTTTGTTGTTAAATGCGGTCACAAGTAGAAAAACAATCAAAAAAACATTTTAATTTATTTTAATTTTATTTATTTACCCACTTGTAGAGGAAACTCTACTGATGTCTTTGAGTGTTGTGCTCAAATCTTCTATGATCTCTGCCATAACTATGATATCTACAGACTTATTAACAGAACTTTCTCAAAATTCATAAAAATCTGGCACAGTGACAAATTAAACTCTTCGGTGTTCTGGGTAATCTGTAAACTTATTTGGAATAATAGAATAATTAGAAAATTCGGAAGGTGGAAGATATTGAATTCGCATGATATGATTCGTGATCACTCTTGAGAACAGCTTGTAAACGCGCTTTAGGAGCATTTTGGGTTAGGTCCCCTTTTTCAACCTTATCGGAAACCAGCTATTGCCAGTACCAGTAGTTACGAGTATGGAAAGCTGGAAATCGGGATAGCAGTCATATCGTTTTAAAGGTAATAATTGTAATAAATAGTAACAAATTAATGGATTATTTATTTCCACTAGCTTTTTGGTACCTATATACACTATAATTAATTATCAAGTTTAAATTGTTATTGAGAACCAAATAAGCATTTCTCTTTCTTTCTATTCGAGTAATATGGCTCCTGTAATTTGATTTTAAAATTACATATACTTTAGATTTAATGAAAAGAAGAGAGAGTACTAAGCGAAAACAGAATAGACGATATCAGATTTGTGAAGGACATTCATGCAGACGTAGAATCTAGAGATGTTTGTGGGCGAAGCTCAAAAATTCAATGATGTTTTTTTTAAGCAAGCTTGCTTAAATATACTTGCTGTATAAGCTATTCTTATAAACGCTGTTCGGGAGCGTTCGACTACGCTCGGGCTCGGCCGTGGCAAGCGGGGGTCTTCCGGTGTGCGAAACTGTTAAGTCACTCTTGCGCATTGATCGCGGACGACGACGCTTCTAATCAGCAGTTGATTATTATATTATCAATTATTATTCAGAACTAATATATATTAGTCATTACAGTCCACTAGTTTTAATTTAAAGTCCTATTAGGTTAGGACCCTAACAATTATCAACGATGAAAAAGTATCAAAACGGGTAAAGTGGTCATAATTTTTTAAGAACACATGCTTTCAGATCGAGCTAATCGTAGTAGATCATAGAAAAATTCTTCTTTGGCTAAGACAAATGCTGACTGCGCTGAAATCCCATAATCCAAATATTACTGTAGGGTTGAATATTACCTTTGAAAACTAAGCCTAATTTAATTATGAACCTCTTTTCCCCTCTTGTTTATTCGATATTCAAGAATCTACATAAATCTGCCGAATAATGGATGCTCATTAAAAACCTCACGGATCAACTCACCGCAATCGAAGCTTAATTGGTTTCATGGAAACTCTCATTTGAGGGGTTTCAAATCCCTAGCAGGTGCTTATGGCCGATTTTGGCTCGACAGTGACGGATCATTTCAATTCTGCGAAGTGAGTTGCCGGCTATTTAATAGCGCTTGTTATAACGCCAATATTTTACCTTCGATATTGGTAGCGTTACGACCACTAACTGAAATAATTTTGTGTATTCTAGACAGAATACAAAGTTATTTAGGTGTACGTAAAGTTAATGTGCAAATTGATTTCTCTCAAATCTATGCGCTATCAACAAGTCAATGTATTCATCTATTACATCCTTGCTGTTTCTTTCTTCTTCTTCTTCTTTCTTTCTTGCAAGATCGTAATATTTTGGACAATTCACACAATATCTTTATAAATTACTAGCGGACCCGACAGACTTCGTCCTGTCAAAAAGATTTGTACAGTGGCAGTTTTTTGTTCCTAATTATTTTATAGATAATGTCGCATAGCCAACCAAATCGCAAAAAAAGTCTAAATGACCTATTACATTTTGTGGCTATTCAATTTTGGAACGTGACATTAAATCCTCCAACGATGTATTCTGTGCTCCAACGCACGCACGCACACTGTTTTGATAGATATGATTGAATTTCAACTATATGTAGCGTTAATAAAGCGCAAATTGACTCTTTGATGTTAGGAGCACACTTTCATTGCTTAGACAACAGTGAGTGCCTGCAATATGAACTTTATACAATAACAATAAAGCTCAATTCGACTGTACGTTTTAGTTAGAAAACGTTTGCATGGGAAAATAAAAGGGCTGTTTTAGGGTATTTCCGATAATTATTCGAATTTTCCTCATTGTAAAAACCCTGCTTGAACTTCAACGAACATTAAGAAAAAAGAATTGACCAAATTGGTCCAGGCGTTGTTGAGTTATGAGCTTACCAACACATTTTGCGATTCATTTTTATATATAAGAAAGACTAGCGGACCCAACAGACTTCGTCCTGTCACATAGATTTGTAAAGTGTCAGTTTTTTGTTCCCACTTATTTTATAGATAATTAAATGTAAAAAGTAGTTATAGTGACGTAACTACAATAGTTAGACATATGTTCTCGCGAAGTTTTGTGTAGATATTGATATGTTCTATAATATTGTCGAACCTTTTTTTGTCCTATTATTAATACTCTAATTTTTTTACACCTTCGGTTGGTTTAAATAAGAATTTCTAAAGATTTCTATAGTAATCTAGTACTAAATATAGCCTATGTTACTCAGCGATAATGTAGCTATCTAATGAAGAAATAATTATTAAAATCGGTCCAGTACTTTTTGAGTTTATTCGTTACATACAAAAATACAAATCTTTCCTCTTTATAATATTAATGTAGATAACCTCTTTTTTTGTTCCCCTGAGGAAAATGCATTAAATTGCATACCCCGGCTGTGGCGAGCCGACGGTTATGTGGGGCTCTCCTCCCCAGAAGGGGAGGCTTACCCACTAAAAACCTCAGGGATGGCCTTCCTCAGGCATGTAGGGCCCCCGGGAACATCAAGCTACTTCCGGGAACCCCCAGCCTCCGCTCCCAGGGGAGCCCTCCTCGGGGGAGGCAGTGTAGATAATCTCTATATTTTATATAACCGATCGCGTAACCTACCAACTGAACTCAGCCTGAGCCTTGGCCATAAGGGCCCTACGACTTGAATGGAGATATTAAGAGGAAACCGCGCGGCTTATTTTCCATACAAACCTAGTCCCCTGTTTTCTCCCTGGAAATCACAGTAGAGTTTTTCTAAGCATCTATAGCATCTGTGGCCGTTTCCCAAAGATTTTGTTTTTTACATAAATTATATAATAAAAGAGATATAAATGTTTAATATCCTATAAAAATAGCCTGATTTTCCGCTGTGTTCAGACGGCCAGCAAACAATTTACATGTGACTACATAAAAAAAAAACAAAATATAGAGACACAGCCAGAGCCTTTCCTTAATTATTATTGAAAAAATAATAAAATCGGTTTCCTTTTGGGGGGGAATTAACAGGGGACTACGAAAATAGATTTTGTCTTCGCGCACTACAGGGAGAGGCTCGAGGTTCGGGAGGCAGATTAAATAATACACTACTCTGAATGATGAGTCGATAATTTTATCAGTAGTCTAGTGTTGTTTATCGATGTCGATCTTTTTAACAGATTTTCGTCTCCTGCATAACATTCATTTATTAAATTGCTTGCATTACTCTAGCTATACTATAATTTGAATTAAACTTGCAAAAGTACTTGAGTCCAGAAATGGATAATAATGGTACTTAAATTGAAAGTCATTCGGTGTGCCTACTTATTTTTAATCACTGATATCCTGTTTATTACAAGCTTTTATTTAGTTTCCCTTGTCCCGATGTTTGTATGTACAATGTTTGTCTGTAATCAAATCTTGCATCTTTAATTTAATCTACTTCCCGGTTACCGATTGAGCTGAAATTTAGTTTGGATAACAATGCATGGTTAATTATGTGACGTCATTCTAAATCCAACATGGCGATACATACAAAATGGCCGACAAGTTATTTTTAGTGCACTCCTACAATATGGGTATCAAATGAAAATGCTTGCTGAAAGCTGGAAAAATATAGTAACGTCATTCTAAGTCCAACATGGCGTCAAATAAAAGCTTATTTTTTAAAAAGTTTTTTCCCACAATCTAAATTTTTCAGTCATATTATCAGACTCAAAAAGTTGTTTACAAGCAATCAAATCAAATCCATTTAAGAGTAAATCCAAATTCCCGTTGATTTTAGAGAAATTTTATATCGCTGTCATCTCCAACGAACAAAAGACGTGCTTGCGTGGATCCCAAGTCATTTGGGCATTGAAGGCAATGACACAGTAGACAGAGTTGCTAAGGATGCCACTCATAGCGGCTGTCTTAGTCACTATGTAACATATTCTCATGACCTATTAGGTCTGGCAAGACAGCGAATGACCTCTTCATGGGATATTAAATGGAGACAATCCAGCAGTGTTGTAGGAAGGCATTTTGCTCAAATTCAAAAGGAAATTCCTTCTAAACCTTGGTTTTTTAAATTTAAGCAGGCCTCTAAAATTTGCATATCTACTATATGTCGGTTACGTCTTGGGCATGCATGTACACCGGTGCACTTGACAAAAATAAGGGTTAAAGACAGCTCCCTTGTGAGTGTGGTTTGGACGAAGGTTCGACTGATCATATATTTTTCGATTGTACAAAATATTCATATTCTTTGTATGAATGTCGTTCCCCCTTATATCCCCAAGCCGTGTCAATTTAACTCTCTTCTTTCTTATGTTAATTCACCCTTCATCAATATTCTTTGTCATTATTTATTCTACAATCGTATTAAACTTTAATTGGTATCTTTTTATTCTCTGATTTGGTTTCCGCTCTTTAACTTTTTTATATATTTCTTTATAGACAGCGATCAGGGTATATTGTATTTTATTTGTCTTGTTTAATTTTAATTTTGCATTTACTTGTACTTTCACGGCCTGGATAATAACATGAGTCGCGCATATTTTAATTAAAAAAAGTATTCTAAGCAAAAAAACTCGAGGTTGTTTCGCCAACCTCGAGATTTTTGCTTAGAATACTATGGGCCTAGAATACTGAATCCTATGGGCACCGCCATCAAACCTAAAAGAAGAAGAAGTAAAAAGTTTTTCTTTTTTAAATTTCTTTACTCCTATATAACTGATAATACAGTTACTGGTATTCTTCGAATTTTCAAAAAACAAATAATTTCCCGGTTTCAGTTAAGCAGGCTAAGTTTATTGCTCCCTCACACGCCTGCCTAAATATAATAGGTAATTTGCCTTGTATTAATGTAAGTTTGGAATACTTAACGAAAACGCGATATAACCGCGTAACTCATCAAACATTGTTCCCGAGAATTCCTACAATTTGGCGATTAAAATATTCAACGCATAAAGTCAGCTAAGCAGCCCTACCTCCCGACATTCATTGTACTATGTTACACTGAACAAAGGATATCACAGTGTTAGGAAACACCTCTCCAATTGCAAAGAACTTGCAACTTGTTGGATAATTAACATTTACGATATTCGTATTTTAATAACAGTAATGGAGATACTGTGAAATTGCGGTTTTTACGCTTGTATTTAAAACTTTATGCTTTTTAAATTTAAGCGCCGTAGAAAATATATATTTTAACATTCCTTTTTAACCCCAAAAGTGCAAGTTTTGGTTTCAATTAAATATTCGAATTAAAATATATTAAAATAAAAATCTTATCAAATATCTTCCCTTCCCTCAATATAATATTTATATAAATTTTATTGAAAGAATTCATAATAAATTTGTAAAGCATCTTAGATACAGGACAGCTGACGTTTCTAGAGATTTTTCTGGTTTAGAATTAAACCTAAAGCATCGTCGTATTCATAGGGATCAAATGTTTTTATTCAAAATTATACGTAATAAAATAGACTCAATGTCACTTTTGAGCAAAATTAATTTTAGATGTCAAAAATTAAGTGCTAGAAATAAGTTTTTGTTTTATATTTCTAAGTGTAATACAAAATATGGTAGCAACAATTTTGTGGCGCGCGCATGCAGATCTTACAACGAACGATTTTCAAAAATTGATATATTTTCTCTGTCAGAAAAACAATTTGCTAGGAAAACTAAGGCAGTAGAATATACAATTTAGCCTATCTTTGTTTTTAATATTAATTATAGGTGTGTATGTATGTATATAGTGTATATGTAAATGTGTATATATATGTGTGTGTGTATATATGTATGTGTGTATATATAATAATAATAATAAATATTTGTTACACTTACACTAATTAGCCTAGCCCAAACTAAGCTCTGTAAGGCTTGTGCTATGGATCTAGGGTAACGGATAGACATACATATATTATACATATATAAATATTTTTTATAGAAATATATATCAACAACCATGACTAAGGTACAAATGCTCGCATTCATCACACAAACATCTGCCCCCACCGGGACTCGAACCCGGACCTCAGAGATGGCGACACCTTGAAACCGGTGTACTATCCACTCGACTATGGAGGTCGTCAAAATATGTGTATATATATATGTGTATATATGTGTATATATATATATATATATATATATATAATTATGTATAATGGGAATGTGTGTAAACATTAGTTTACGCCTGGGGTTCCCTTGTTGATGTACTAAAAATTTGTGGAACCTTGATTGTTTTATGTAATATAAATGTAATTTTAGCTATAAGTATGTAAATAATGTATGTTTCCCTTAAAGAATAAATAAATAAATCTTATATAGAATGTCGTACATTATTGACTATAATTTTATGACAAGTAATTTTCTTGCCTTCAAACCTATTTTTTTGCTTATTGTTAGTTTAATGTCTATTAACGTGTATGTAATATGATAACTATACGGTAGATGTCGCACTAGAGAGCCCAAGCTGTGCCGTTTTCATTCTGGCAATAGGCTTGTTGCCTAAATTTCAGTAGTTAGATACTAATATACCTTGATGCCTATTCTATACAAAATAATTATTATTTTTGAAAAAAAAAATGCTTATTTATAAGAATAATTTTGCATTTAATTAAATATTTGACATTAGTCATCAAAAAACGCTCATGACTGTCATGGCGTCTTGAATGACGTCACGCCGTGCAAAACACAGCTGTTTTAGTATCGGAATATTCGGTATTGTGAAGTTATTTTAATAAAAAATGGATTCATCGTATTACAAGTACTGCATAGTGCCCCAGTGTACAAGCACAAGTATAAAAACACCAAAAAAAGTATTTATATACGTGCCAAACAATCAGCAGATACGTAAAAAGTGGCTAACACTCGCGAGAAGGAATGATGACCATTCTTTTTCGCACTTCCACAAGACACTTGGGAATGACATTTTGACTTTGACGTTTCGCACGGCGTGACGTAACACTTTTTAATTGGTGTTTGCTGTCACGTGACTTATGGCTTATTTTGTGCAATTTTACTTTATAAAAATATAAATAATCAAAAGTTATTATTTTATAAAACTTTGTTTTTTCATAATTAAATGATCATCTTAATAGTTATGCAACCTAATGCATCAGATTTGTTCATAGTGGATACAAGCCTATTGATGTAATTTCATTTAGTAACATAGCAACAGCGAGTTAGTGAAGATGTCATTCCTCGCTCCGGTTCTACGAGTATGTTTAGCTAACTAACGCTCTTTTCGTCCCGTACTCTCACTAACTCCCAGTTTGTGAAACGTAAATAGCTAAGTATATACATACATGCAGTTCTTAAACACCTCGTATCATGGACTTGGGACATTCATCACTACACAGTACATATAAAGCAAAGTCGCTTTATCTATTCCCATGTATGCTTAAATCTTTAAAGCTACGCAACGGATTTTGATGCGCTTTTTTTTAATAGATAGAGTGATTGAAGAGATTGGTTATTTTTGAGGTTTCTAATGTCGTAAATAATTATTTTTTTGCGCTTACATTGCAAACGATTATATACAACGTTCATAGTTTTTCTGTAGTGTATTTACGACGACCTCGACTTGTATTTACGACGACGACGACCTCCATAGTCGAGTGGATAGTACACCGGTTTCAAGGTGTCGCCATCTCTGAGGTCCCGGGTTCGAATCCTGGTGGGGGCAGATGTTTTTGTGATGAATGCGAGCATTTGTACCTAAGTCATGGTTGTTGATATATATTTCAATAAAAATTACTTATATATGTATAATATATGTATGTCTATCCGTTGCCCTAGATCCCATAGCACAAGCCTTACAGAGCTTAGTTTGGGCTAGGCTAATTGGTGTAAGTGTAACAAATATTTATTTATTATTATTTATTTATTTAGTAGCAGCTTCGCACGGGTGCAGTGAAAAAATGGTTATGGTGGGTTATCCCTAAAAGATAGACATATACCATCGCGGACTTTTTTGTGGATTTTTGTAAGTTGTACAATACTGTAGTACATTATTTTGGTCTATCTCGTAGGGTTCAGCCAGCGTTTGCAATATAAGCGCAAAAAAACGTGCTTATTTACGACATCACATTAGAAACCTTTAAATTATCAGTGTTTCTCTACTATATTATGCATTTATTATACATACAAACCTTCCTTAAGAATCACTCTATCTATAAAAAAAACCGCGTCAAAATCCGTTGCGTAGTTTTAAAGATCTAAGCATACATACGGACATACAGCGAAAGCGACTTTGTTTTATACTATGTATTGATAACGTCCATTAAATAGTGGAGAAATGCTGTTATTTTTGAGGATTTGATAAAAAAATAATTATTTACGACATCACATTAGAAAAATGTGATGCCGTAAATAATTATTTTGCGCTTACATTGCATACGATTATATACAACGTTCAGTTTTTCTGTAGTGTATTTAGTAGCAGCATGGCACCCGTGCGAAGCCGGGGCGGGTCGCTAGTTATTATTATAAATGTGTATTGATTGAAATTAAACATACATATAATCACGCCTCTTTCCGTGGGGGTAGGCTGGTAAAAGTTTTCTAATTGCAATAATCCAGACATACTTTCCTAGCTTTCTCGACTTTCCTTAATAGTGTTCACCTGGCCAATTTCAATATATCCCCTATTACATACATACATACATACATACACTCACGCCTTTTTCCCACGGGGGTAGGCAGAGATTACGTCCTTCCACTTGCTACGGTCCTTACATATCTCTTTCGCTTCATCTACTTTCATAACATTCCTCATACATGCTCGACGATTGCGGGTACTTCTGACCTGGCCTTTTTTGAGGACACTTTCGATTTGTTCGAAATATGTTCGCCTAGGTCTTCCTCGTCCCGTGTCTCCACTCACTCCAGCTTCATAAACCATTTTGGTCAGTCTACTTTCATCCATCCGTTCCACATGCCCAAACCACCCAAGCATCCCTTTCTCTATTCTTGTCACGATATCCTCTTTCAAACCACATTTCTTTCTAATCACTTCATTATACAATCTGTCACTCAGTTTTACTCCTGCCATACTCCGCAAAGCTCTCATTTCTACTGCATTTATTCTACTTTCATGTCGTTTCTCCCATACCCAACTTTCACTTCCGTACATTAATGTTGGGACCAGCACGCCCTCATGCACTGCTAGACGCGCTTTTTCTGAAATTTTCTGACTACTCAGAAACGTATGCATGGCCCCATTCACCATGTTACCAGCTTTCACTCGCTTCTCTATATCATTATCACACCTTCCATCCCTTGTAAACATACATCCCAAATATATATATATATATATATATATGTGTAGGATTTATTTATATTTCTGTAGCTATGGTTTATTTTTAAATATGGAATGACAGCATAAAATAACAGGCGAGTGGGAGAGAAAGAAAGAGGGGGACAGAGAATATAGGGAGGAGGTGATGTCAAGCGATTGGAGTTGTTTTTGTATATTTTATTTAAATGTGGTTTTAATATATAAAGTTTCGTCCAACTGGTGCTTCTAATTTCCATTCCTACATATATACATTTCCCGAAACTTTTGATTTCTGGCGAAATGACAAGAAGGAACACGGCGGAGTTTTTAGCGGGTGCGAGCCGCACAATCACCCTCCTCCCCTCCCCCGGAGGTGGGATACTGCATCTCGAAGCACCATCTTCCCAGGAATAGGCATTTCTTCCGCGTCAATAAAAAAAAGGGATTAAACTGAATGAACTGGAATATATCATCCAATTTCCCGGAAATAAAGATTTCCTTCTATTTTTTTTCTTTTATATAGGAACAACAAAATCACATAGTAACGCAAAATCCAATAAAACCTTGATTTATCTTTGAGCGTTGAAGCAACTTCATGGAACTGTCCTTGCCCTGTCTGTTTGTGTTAGATTTGCGCGAAGAATCTTGAGCACTGACTTATGCAGAACTGACTGCTGTTGAATAATGCAAATGTCGCCTGAGGGGGGCACTTTGTGTCTCAGGTCACATCTCCATAGATTTCACTACAATTTATGCGTCCGAGAGGAACACGCGACCTATGTTAAATGCGAGCAAATCCGGTCCCGCCAGTAGAAAAAGCAATCAAAAAACATTTCAATTTATTTTAATTTTATTTATTTACTTGTTTTAATTCAAGCTACTTAGACATTACAACTAACTAACTAATTTTAATGTAGTTAAGGGAATTTCCTAGCATGCATGCTGCTGAGTACCCGTCGACAGAAGAGGCCACTCCCTTCACTCCCTTCAGCCAGAAGTAGTTCTTGGTGAAG
This sequence comes from Scirpophaga incertulas, assembly GCA_036419045.1. NCBI lineage: Eukaryota > Metazoa > Arthropoda > Insecta > Lepidoptera > Crambidae > Scirpophaga > Scirpophaga incertulas. The sequence goes on from CM071637.1 coordinate 2,555,134, forward strand.
ATTTCCAGCGCAATGTTCGGGATTTTGATTGATAATTATTATTTATTAGCGGAATTTAGCTATGACTGACAAGATTGCGGACAGACCTACGAGATGCTACTATAATATAGAAAATAATAAGAAATTAAGAAATCAAACCTTTTCTATAATTCTTCTTTTTTCATTCTGAATTCCTTTTATTTTGTTCGTTATAGTCAAACCTGAAATGTTATTTGAATTGAAATTACCTGCTGTTTATGTCAACAGATTAATTTAATTCAGAGTTTTTTAGTTAGCATCAGATAAACGTCAAAAATAAAACAACTTGTCGCTTTTTTAAACAGAAGTCCCAAAATTTGTACAGAATCGGGATCATTAGATGATAAATAAATAATAAATAAATCAATATTTGTTACACTTACACCAATTAGCCTAGCCCAAACTAAGCTCTGTAAGGCTTGTGCTATGGGATCTAGGGTAACGGATAGACATACATATATAAATAATTTTTATTGAAATATATATCAACAACCATGACTAAGATACAAATGCTCGCATTCATCACACAAACATCTGCCCCCACCGGGATTCGAACCCGGGACCTCAGAGATGGCGACACCTTGAAACCGGTGTATTATCCACTCGACTATGGAGGTCGTCAAATGATATCAATATAATACGACAAAAATAATTTAATTAAATTGATGAAAGGAGTTTCGATGGTGCTGTGGTTTCAGCACTGGTATTTGGCCATATTAGAATCGGGATCGGATTTATTTTTCCATGTATACATATATACTTTTTCGTCTTTAGTAAGTAGGTATAAATGAAAGTCAAGGAAGCTAATTAAGTATGTTTGGATCGTAGCAATTGGAAAACTGTGATCTCTGCCTACCCCCATGGGAAAGAGTGATGTCATCGTGAGGCAACGTACACACAAATTGAAAGGTGACTGTGAAATCGACCAATCTACTAGAAATGTGTCAATCTTTACAGAAACGACTTAGCGAGTCGTTTCTTCCAAGTGATTCACTGATTCAAATCTCTAACAGCGCTTCAAATTAATCATTCGCTCAATTGCATCTCGGTTTCAATCGGCAAGCGGCGCTCGCGCGATTGTGATAAGTAAATAGTTCAGAGTCGGAACGCTTCGGATCACGTCGCTCAATTGCATCTCGGTTTTACTGATACAAATGAATCAATATCAATATTTATATCAGTGTATTCGTATCATGTAACAGATATCAGAATATTTGTTAACTAGCTTTCTGCCCGCGGCTTCGCCCGCGTGGATTTCGGGATTGGGTGTATAGAGGGTTAAGGGTCATAGCTTTTGCCCACGGCTACATATACGCGGAAGTCGGTTTATGGTGCGAAGATTTTATTGCGCTTCCCGTGGGACTATCCGTTTTTCCGAGATAAAAAATGCCGCAAAACTCCTCAAGAATCACTCTATCTATTGATGAAAACCGCATAAAAATCTGTGCAGTAGTTTTTGAGCGAAGCCTTTATTGCGCATCCCGTGGGATCTGTCGATTTTTCCGGGATAAAAAGTAGCCTATGTTACTCGGGGAGAATGTAGCTTTCCAAAGGTGAAAGAATTTTTGAAATCGGTCCAGTAGTTTAAGCGTGAAGAGGTAACAAACAAACAAACAAACAAACAAATAAACAAACAAACAAACAAATAAACAAACAAACAACAAACAAACACACTTTCGCATTTATAATATTAGTTGGGATGAAGCACTTTACTGATTCAAATATTTGTACTGATCCGGATACAAATGATCGAACCTCAACAAAGATACCTTTTTTTTACATCATTACAATCCACACTGAGCAGCGTGGATGATTAAGGCCTAATCGCCTTAACAGTTAGGGTAGGCTCGTGCTCGTCAGTGGGAAAGCATATGTGCCAAGACGACGTGATGAAATTTTTAAATAAAAATGTTTTATGTTTTCATAACAAATTCAAACACATTCGCCCAACCTAATATACATGTAAAATATTTCTACACCATCCCATGACTAGGATGGGAAGTAATGTGTACAGATGAGTCAAAATAAAGCCCATATGAAGAAGGTACTCTAACATCGAATTCAAAATCAAAATCAAAATAATATTTATTCAACATAGACCTTTACAGGCACTTATTGACGTCAACAAACAAAACAAAAAAAAAAGCTTAAATAAAAAAAAAACAAAAACCTTGTCCGTACGTACGAATAAGGAAAAAAAAAAAAGAAAAAATATATTGACTCGACACCTGTTCGGAAATTGGGAGAGCCTTCTCGAGAAGAACAGGCAAGAAACTCTGAAGGTCTATTTTTTATCTCCTCTTTTCAATGTTAATAATTATAATAATATAATATAAAAATACAATATAGTATAAGATACAATCATACCTAATACGATTACAGTCGTATGTATGTTTACATACACATATAAAATAATACAATATTATAAATAATGTTGTTACCAAACATGGCTCTATGAATTAAAAGATTCGTTCATTTTAACATTCACTCCTGTAATTTCAACTGAGGAGAGAGGGGTATTTGTCTCTCCGAACGACGAACTAATTTTTTTTTTTATGTAAAAAGAGGCAAACGAGCAAGACGGGTCACCTGATGGTAAGTGATTCACCGCCGCCCACGTCACCAGCGACGCTAGTGCGTTGCCTACCCTTCAGGTAAGAATATGCTCTTTTCTTGAATCAATGTCGCAGTTGTTGGGGAAGACCGCTGATGACAACGAGTTCCAGATATTTACTGTGCGTGGCAGAAAACTGTTTTTACAACGCATTGTAGTGGAACGCCAAATTCTGAATAACTAATTATTTCATCACAAAAAATGATAATTGTAGATGATTAACGATCTATTTACAAAGCTTTAAATTTCTATGGAACTCTCGTGTTCGTGTCTAACTCACACTTGCCCGCTTTATTAGAATAAAGACCCTTATGGTGTTTTTACTCATCTGATGATATTTAGGAAAATTTTGGTCTTTGTTTCTGCTACGTGAGTTCAAACAGTAGATTTTACTTAAAACTATTTCGCCCATAGCCTTTCTTATGTTAGCCATTTTCAACCACTGAATGAGCAACCTTTGAATCCCCGTTTCATCTTTACAGAGCTGTAGCCTCATGCTTTTAATTTCAAAACTAACGAAGTAATTTCAAACCCCTATATCACTTCTTTAAGGTATGTATTTTTGAAAATCCTTTCTGAGCTAATATCTAAATCTTAATTTCTCTTATGCCTTTTTAATTAGTTTAATTGTATTTTATTACATGGAACAAATACTGACATTTTATAATATCGAACTGTCAGTAAATAGAGACCTAACCCCCCGATTATGTAACTCTGCTGTTACCAAACTTGATTAAAGCTGACAGATTCATCAGCATCATCTGTCAGACAGCATCTGTCAAATTCAATCAAAATGTGACAACACCAGTGTTACATAATCAGAATAAAGCTGTCATTAATACCTGTGCTCTGTCAGTTTACTCCATATAATTAATTAAAATATTCGTTACAGTTGCCAAATTACAGGTCAACCATCAAAGTTTTAACTGCGCATTAATAAATCAATCAATCAGTTGAATTCTTTTGTTGAGACATAAACCCTAGTGTTAATTATTATGGAATTTAAAATTTTATATCATTATGGAGGTTGAAATGAAAATACTACAGGATAATAAAATAGTACTGTCACGTCACATTATACATTTTAATTACGAAAACAGCTTCTACTACGTAAACAATAAATGCTAACGTGAATGCTTTAATTTATGGCTGTGTGAACAAAAAAAAATGAGGTACGTACTATATTTTATCACTACAAACAAATATTTTCCGGGAATTTCTTATCCTAAACACATATTTAATTATTATGTTCAAGCTTACCATCCAGTAATACGAACGCAGAAAGTATAGCTGTCACTGTCATAAATGAAAAAAATGTAAGAAGAAACTGATTGTAGGAAAACTGTTGCACACACAAACAGGATTAAGTACTGAAGCTCTTGAAACACTAGTCCAGTAATCATTAAGCGTACGGCAACAGTAGGTGATTATTTCCATTACTTCATCAGCAGTGATAATCAAATTTATTTCACTCGAAAATGTTAATATATGCGCTTCAGATATAGATTGGTTTGAATTAACAAATATGGCGCAGTCACAGATAGAGGTAGAAAATGTTAAATATAAAAAAAAATTGGTTAAAAAAAGAAAATTTATCGAATCGATCAATTTGTGATTTAGTTAAACTAATTAATTTTATAAAATCACTCCGACGCTTTTGCGCGCTGCATCCGTCCGAAAGAAAAACAAAGCAACCGCGCGCGCAGCCCGCACTCGCAGCGATCTCTCTCCCATTAAACTATCCCGAAGCTACACATCTAAAATAAACAACACGATGATTTATTGTATCTTAGCTTCTTGTAAGCGGCTCGTTACGGTTTTTACATGACCGTGACTTAGCAAGTGTTTTAACTAGTTTTATAATAGTTTATAAATATACCATCTTATCCGAGACCAACTACACTGCAATGAAGTGAACTTGTAAGGACGCGAAAACTATTATTTGGAAACTACTGCGTATAGAGCAGTAGTGATTTATGTTTCTCTAACAATATTCCTTATGAATCGGGAATACATTAATGTGCTTATGTCGATTATGTTCTTGGCTGCTGATTGCGTGATTGTGATTGGGCGTCGAGAAGAGAGACAATTGCTCGACATAAAATCTCAGATTCCGCAACACCGCTTAATTAAACACACCCTGCTACATTGAGCCATCTTATAGAACCTCTATTAACCTTGTTACGAGGTAATAACCGCTGGGTGCTTATCCCATTACATTCTAACCTTTTGGGATCGTTTTTGTCATTACCACGTCCCATTCATGTGTAGATTCGTTCACTTATATCATGTTTGCGATCGCTTTTATTACCTACGTATTTGGCTCTACCGATGAAAGATCAATATTAACGAAACGTATAAACATTATTATTGAATTAATCTAATGGAAAATGCCGCTCCTGATCGTATTCTGTTTGCCAGGCTGTTGGTTGTCGATCCCTGCGTGCTCCCAGCGTGAGCCTGTTTACGTCGCGGCCCGTACAAATTTGCACAAAACTCTATTTATCTTTCGTAATAGGCTATATTTTCCCGCCAGCGGGGGAGAAAAATTGGCCGTGCCTTCCCCTTGCCTCTTCACACACGGCTCAAGACGCTGACGTACTGTTTTACGACTGCAGAATAAACGGCACGTCCACCGAATGGCGACAAATATCACTTTTATGTACCTAGCTCGTGTAGACATTGCTTTCTTTTGAACTGACATGGCGGTAGTCTTGAACAAATCTCACTTTGGTTTGCGACGCGCTTATTATTTGTTGATCAATTTTTATAAATGTTAAAACTAGCAGAACCCTCACCATCAGGCGGTCTGTTTCGTTTAAAGAGTGCAAATGCATGAAACATAATGCACCCTACAATACGCCATTGTACACGTCGCAACTGCGATACCAGGGAAAAATTCATCCAGAGGATCGATTCCTGATTATAATTCGTACCTGAGGAGCGGCACGCCACGCGATGCCGAGCAGTCACCTGGCCCGAGCCCGGCGCCGCGGTGAACAGCGCTCTCAGCAGGCCTCGATCGTCCAGCACTGGTCGGGTGCACTACAGGTACAATGGAGTTTTCTACACGGTACCATTATATTTCCTAACGCGATAATCTCGAAAGGCCACAGTCAAATGTCAGACTCCTCTTTGCCACTAAATGACTATAGATTGCTATTATGTGTTTGCACCTGGCGATAGCTACGCAGTGTATAATGAAGCAGTGTTCAGGTTTGGGGAGTCGAGGGTATCTGGCGGCACGCAGCGGCGCTGCCGGAGCGGGCAGCAGCCGCCGGCTCGTAAATCTATTTCGGCAGTAGTTCGGGCGGGCGGCGCGCGGCACGTGGCGCTGCCGCCGGCGGGAACATGGAGCGCGACTCGTCGGCTGCCGCGCGCGCCGCGCACTGCCGCCCCCGCCGCCGCCGCCTGTCCACCGCCCCACCGCCTTCGCCGCCCGCCCTTCGCCGCTCGCAGCGCATCGAACTACAACTCTCCAACCGATCCAATCTAAGGACTGAAGACCTTCCTAGAAACCATCACCAGTGGGTCAGCCTACTTCTGCGGAACCAGAATAACGATCAATGCATCAGCTGTACCTGCAGATTAGTTAACCTTCAGTTTTACAATGTAACGCAACGTAATCATAAACTCGAAACTCATAATGTCATTCTACTCTAAATTATTAAAAATTTCTTAATTTATTTCATCAAAGCTCTTCATCTAAAGAGAACGAATAACGACATATGTTTACAAAAATTTGTTTAAAAAGTTGAAATTACAATGCTGTGACACTAATTTGAGGAATCAAATTCGCTTGAAGATACCTACTTTTAATACATTAGCATTTTTAATTTCGTCGTCTGAGTAATTATGACTTGATTATTATTCGAATCGATCTTTAGTCAAATCCTATCAACATAAATTATTTTTCAATATTAACGCATCGAAGTTTGACTTAAAGAACTAGGACATCCGATTTGATTGCGATTGTCGTTCAATCGATGCGTTACAAAATAAACAATCTGATTCAATTATTAATCTGAATAACCTGAACCGCAATATATGGGAACAGAGATTTAATATACTAGAGAATACTAGAGTGAAGTGTTGCGAGTGCGTAACTTGTAATGTTCAAAAAAACAACTAAAAACTCCTTCTATTTAGAGTTCGAAAGTACACTTAACTAAAGTCTATGTAACTATCTTTACTAGTATATTAATATAAACAACAACTAATTAACAATCAAAATTTCTAACATGATATTATTAAATATTCAATTTTATTATCATATTCACGCCTCTTTCCCGTGGGCGTAGGCAGAGATAATAGATTTTCAATTACTACGCTCCAAACAAACTTCCTCGATTTTCGAGGAACTCGATTATTTGGGCCAAGTGCGTCTTTTTTTTTATAATTGCATACTCCGGCTGCGGAGAGCCGGCAGTTATGTGGGGCTCTCCTCCCCAGAGCGCGCTAGGGGAGCCCTTCAATCAACGCTGATTCGTCTGAAGGCCGACATAGGTACGACACTTGCTTGCAGTATTATTTATGAGGATTCTCAGACTCTCTTCTCCAGAGGGAAAGAAATATGGAATAAAAATTAATACAGGAAGAAGACATAGATAATAGTTATGTGAGTACTGCTCCACGTGTCACGACTCCATAAAGTGGCCATCAGCAGAGTATTAAAGTGTATGATATTTCCATTCAGCCTGCACTTGTAGAGCAGTTAGCAATTTGGCAGCGGCCCAACATCCGTCCATCAACATCAGCATACTTATTGGGATAATATTTGTCCTCGGCGTCACGGGCGCTGCCTGGAGGAACATCATAAATATCAATCGGTTCCGCAAGTGTTCCCCGCCCTATTAAGGACGTCGATCAGTTGCACCGATGCGTAAATCTGGCCTCAATCATTTTAAATTATGTCGAATGTTTGGAAATTCGGGAAGCAAAAAGCACTTAGTAAATGCTGAACTTTAATCACATCAGAAACATTTTTTTCTTTGCGATTACTATCTGTTGAACAATTTACTTTTTCAAGGACTTTTATTTTCAAAATGTTTACTTATGATTAAAAAGAAATTTGAAGAAAAGATTGAATTATCCATTAGTAGCATTTTGCAGGAATGTAGTTTATGTGGAATGGTGAAGTGTGATAACAAAAACATATTACTTGAACGTTAAATAACGTCTTGCTTTGGTGCTGAGCTAGAATAATTTACAAGGACTAAGGTAATGTCAAATGACGGGTCGCCGGCGGGCGCGATGAAGTCGCGACCGCTACGGCGACCCGGGATGGACCACGCCCCTTCCGTGGCCGGGGGGCGTCGTCGGTGGAGGAGACCGGGGGAGGTAGTGTAGCCACCCCCGAGGAGGGCTCCTCTGTATCGACGGGGGAGCGGAGGCTGGGGGTTCCCGGAAGTAGCTTGGTAAGTTCCCGGGGGCTCCCTTCATGCCTGAGGAAGGCCATCCCTGAGGTTTTTAGTGGGTAGGCCTCCCCCTTCTGGGGAGGAGAGCCCCACATAACCGCCGGCTCGCCACAGCCGGGGTATGCAATTTAATGCATTTTCCTCAGGGAAACAAAAAAAAAAAAAGGTAATGTCAAAGTCAAAGTCAAAATATTTATTTCAAGTAGGCAATTAGATATGCTCTTTTGAATAGTCCAAATTTTTTTTTTTCCCTACTACCCATTCGGACTTCTTTTAGTTATAGAGAAGAACGGGCGCAAGAAACTCTATAACTTTTACAGAAGCAACGACATTTACAAAAATATATATCGTTACCAAGTCATACAAGTCAACTTATAGGTACAAGTATAATTACAAAGGTTCATGGCAATGCCTGGTGGAACTAAGAAACATTAAGTCCAAGCATTCATGTCTTTTATATAATCAGTAACCGTATAATAGGCTTTGCTAATAAGTACACTTTTAACAATGATTTTAAATTTATTTAGGCTTAATTGTACAATATTGCTTGGAACTTTGTTGTAAAAACGCACACAGTTACCTCTGAATGAATTATTAATTTTATGGAGTCTAGTGTGAGGCAAATGTAATTTATTCTTATTTCTAGTATTGAAGCTATGGACATCACTGTTTTTACTAAATAAATGAATGTTTTTATGGGTATATATTAGATTTTCATAAATATATTGAGACACAACTGTCATTATACCAGTGTCTTTAAATTTATCTCTTAAAGAGTCTTGCATTTTTAGATTATAAATTGCTCGAATGGCCCTCTTCTGCAGCACAAATATAGTTTGAATGTCGGCAGCATTTCCCCACAGCAAAATACCATACGACATTACACTATGAAAGTAACTAAAGTACACCAATCTAGCTGTTTCTACGTCAGTTAATTGGCGTATTCTCAAAACTGCAAATGCTGCAGTGCTGAGCCGTTTTGATAGTTTATCAATATGTGGGCCCCACTGAAGTTTGGAATCGAGAGTAATTCCTAAAAATACTGTGGTGTCCACGAGGTCCACATTTCTATCCTTTATAATTACTTCGGTTTTCACCTGTTTTACATTTGGCAATACAAATTTGATACATTTAGTTTTACTTTCATTTAGAAGCAAGTTATTAACGTTAAACCAGTGGACTACTTTAGAGATTGCATCGTTCACAGTGTCATTAATATTTTGTCTCCGTTTAATTTTGAATATAAGTGATGTATCATCTGCAAAGAGTACAATGTCAAATGAACGTCTGCAAAATTTCAAAATCAATCAAAAATTTATTCAAAGATGCTTTTTAAGTCTACGGCGAGAGACCTTGTACTAGAACGAACTACCAAGGAAACCAGCAAGAGCATATTTTTTTTCTGTATTTTACAGAGACGTGAATTAGATGCTGATCTCAGATTAAATGTTCTTTTACAAATTCAGACAAGTTCACATTATATCCATACAAGCTATAATTTTATTTGGGCTCAGCGCAACATGTCTTCCTGTTCTACTCTCTTCTATCACTTGGCAATTCAATATTCAACCCCTTCAACCCTTCTTCAACATATTAACATTTGCACAGTCCACACTATAGTAAAAATATTTGACAACGTAACTTGTAAGCATTGTTATCATTTAAGTAATCCTTAACAGTAAAGGTTGAATTCTGACTTCATAATTTTTTTAGTTGTGATAATTTACACGGGTACTGCTTTTGGTAATTTGTATCCTTTTGTGGCTTAAGGGTAGTCATACTCTCATTGAAATCTCTTCGGCAGTGTCGTGTCGGCGGGTCGTTACGTTCCCTAAAACATGGTTGAGCGAAGCGATGGCTGGTTCATGCGTCATGCTCGTGAACGGGTGCTGCCAGCGGTGATGAGTCTGCTCTTTGCTATACTGGGTACTACTCGTATCCCAACTAATATTATAAATGCGAAAGTGTGTTTGTTTGTTTGTTTGTTTATTTGTTTGTTTGTTTGTTTGTTACCTCTTCACGCTTAAATTACTGGATCGATTTCAAAAATTCTTTCACCTTTGGAAAGCTACATTCTCCCCGAGTAACATAGGCTACTTTTTATCCCGGAAAAATCGACAGATCCCACGGGATGCGCAATAAAGGCTTCGCTCAAAAACTACTGCACAGATTTTTATGCGGTTTTCATCAATAGATAGAGTGATTCTTGAGGAGTTTTGCGGCATTTTTTATCTCGGAAAAACGGATAGTCCCACGGGAAGCGCGATAAAATCTTCGCACCATAAACCGACTTCCGCGTATATGTAGCCGTGGGCAAAAGCTATGACCCTTAACCCTCTATACACCCAATCCCGAAATCCACGCGGGCGAAGCCGCGGGCAGAAAGCTAGTTTATTATAAATTTAATTTAACTTTAATATATTCTTTTAAAACTGTATGACACGGCATTCCTAACATAGGCATGTTTTCAAAATATTTTTTTATTAATTACTAGCTTTCTGCCCGCGGCTTCGCCCGCGTGGATTTCGGGATTGGGTGTATAGAGGGTTAAGGGTCATAGCTTTTGCCCACGGCCACATATACGCGGAAGTCGGTTTATGGTGCGAAGATTTTATCGCGCTTCCCGTGGGACTATCCGTTTTTCCGAGATAAAAAATGCCGCAAAACTCCTCAAGAATCACTCTATCTATTGATGAAAACCGCATAAAAATCTGTGCAGTAGTTTTTGAGCGAAGCCTTTATTGCGCATCCCGTGGGATCTGTCGATTTTTCCGGGATAAAAAGTAGCCTATGTTACTCGGGGAGAATGTAGCTTTCCAAAGGTGAAAGAATTTTTGAAATCGGTCCAGTAGTTTAAGCGTGAAGAGGTAACAAACAAACAAACAAACAAACAAACAAACACACTTTCGCATTTATAATATTAGTTGGGATATTATGTAATGAAAAGTGACTTAATGAATTATCAATATTGAAGTCATTTTCCAAATTGACGACTCTGTATCTATTTAATACAGGGAAAAAAAACAGCCCTTGCTGAGTTTCTTGCCGGTTCTTCTCAGTACAAGGTCTCCCGCCGTAGATTTGCGAACCGATGGCGTAGCTTTTCGACATTCACAAGTGCTTGTAACAGCCCAGACTGAATAAATGATTTTGAATTTGAATTTCAATTTGAATATACAAACTAGTTTATATAGAAATTCGTTAAATTCCAGTTCGGACAATACCGTCACGAGATGAGGCTCCGATTGTGACACGTTTTGTATGCCTTCTAGAAACTACAACTTAACTTTTTATAATCCCTAGTTCAGTGTGGACTGTAGAAGAGAAGTTACTTTCCAACATTATTTCGACCAAAACAAAGCAATATATATTTTTTAAAGATTTTTGTAATTCTTGACTTCAGAAAGCAATTTGCAATGTAATTTCAGTATACTTTTATTTCTGTAATACGTTAATTATTACACATTTACATTTACAAAGCTTTTCAAGTATTAATTGAGGTAACAGAACCCGAAATGAACACATGACTTCGGTTTTACTGTCACTTACTCTCGGTTGGGAAGGCGAGCTTACTTGCCATAAGTGAACTTTCGCATTGACCTACGTATTGTCGGTCGCATAAGCCACAAGTAATCGATTAGTTGAAAGCACGACCGCGCATTTCGGTCGCTCACTCGCTAGGCCAACAGATGACACAGCGAACCATCCGCCCGCCCCCGCCCACCGCCCAACAAACTTGCTACTGACGGCAACAACGCCAAAATTGAAAAAGTTGTCGATTACTCGCTAGGTTATTAGGAGTTCTAGTGTGTAGAAAATACTTTGATTTCTGGTCAGTGATCTTGACATTTAGTCAGAGCTGTCATGATAACTATTTTTATTTTATTTTTATTTTTTTTTTATTTTATTTATTTAGGACAACCAACAAGACATACACTAACACAATGTTCACGGACACTATACTTAAAACTATACTAAGTGCTATCTAAAGGTTGCCACGGCATGCACTAACTACGAGCAAATGTAATTAAAAATAAATAAAAATCGAAATGGAACACAAAACAAAAAATTATATAAAATAGGAAACTACATGTACACAGGCGGATCAAAGGCGCGCGAAAGATTAAACTACGTTTTTTTTGTAACTGTACAGACTATCACAAAAGATATCAATGTCGGAGTCGCTACTCTGAAACAAGGCATTATACTGATATTGCAATCTATTTATGGGTGAAAAATGCTGAGCGTTAGTCCTAGATAAGTGTGGTTGAAAAGGCTTATATCTAGATGACCGAGGCATATTGTAGGGTACAGTAAAGTTTATTTCTTGTAATATCTGAGGGCAATCCAGACAACCATTGAGTAATTTGTATAAGAACACCTGATCTAGTAGTAGTCTTCTGTTTTGAAGACTATGTAATTTGAAAAAAGATAGGCGCTCTTCATAACTATGTATACAGTTTAATATGTTATGAGGGGTCGTCAGCCTCTAGAAGCTAACACACTGATTGAGGTTTCCCCTTTTCACATTCCTATTTCGTCTTTTGTCCCTTATTGTATTGTTCTGGTTTAGGATAAGCCATTAAGCCGAACCGTGCTTATAATACCTGGTCTTCAACCCTTGAAAGACCGTCGAGTATTGATAGGTCAAGTATTCTTGTGCAAGTTGATCCCAAATAACTTAGATTCGACCATTTTATTAACTGACTAGCTGACCCATGCCCACTTCGTTGGGCATAATATGAATAATCTTTTTTTAGTACAGTGTTATGTTTTAATTTCTACTTTCTACTACTGTAATATTCAAAAAACTACTTTTTGTAACTTAAATATAAAAGTTAGACATACGCTGCCGTTGACTTTTTTGTAAGGATTTTCAAGCTCCACATCTTTTCTCTAGAACTCAAAAATATATCTTTCATAGATAAGGCAGCGTTCGTAAGAAACGCTTTCATTCGACCGTTTTTTCTCCGATTCACTTTGCAGAACGAACTACCACATAAAATCCTTTTAATTTTTCGGTTTTTTTATGCCTATGACACTTAGCAATAATGTGGCTTTCTATTGGTGAAAGAATTTTTAAAATCGGTTCAGTAGATCCCGAGATTACCCCTTACAATTTAACAAATATACAAACACACAAACTTTACTTCTTTATAATATGATGATGATTGATGAATGAATGATGAATGATGATGATGAAGAAGAAGAATGCTGAATGATGATGATGATGATGAATGAATGATGCATGATGATGATGATGATGACGATGATGATGATGAATGATGATGATGATGAATGATGACCATGATGATGATGACACTCAGCAATAATGTGGCTTTCTATTGGTGAAAGAATTTTTAAAATCGATGATGATGATGATGATGATGATGATGATGATGATGACACTCCGTAATAATGTGGCTTTCTATTGGTGAAAGAATTTTTAAAATCGGTTCAGTAGATCCCGAGATTACCCCTTACAATTTAACAAATATACAAACACACAAACTTTACTTCTTTATAATATTATACAGGGTGTCTCATTCAAATCGGTCAGTATGGGAAAGTCTGAAACTATAACACATACGAAGATCTGTTCTGATGAACCATGTCATCGATTTTAATAACAAGAAAAACTGCATTCATACATTTTAAAAATCATCTGTACTCCGTTCGGGAATCGAACCCGATTGTTTTGAAAAAAAAAACCTACACTATTTCTATTTAGATATCGATTGTGTAGCTCTTAAGCAGTAAATGTCTCTATGAAACATGATGTCTAAAATGAATAAAATGCATTGTTTTAACGTACTTTGTTTTATTTTAGTAGGTGCTCGAAGTGACCGCCGCCTTTTTCAATACAATATTTTCTAGAAAAACTGTATTTTCAACAAGACGGAGCACCGGCTCACAATAGTCGCATAGCTAAAGACTTTTTAAATGAGAACTTTCCACAAAAATGGATCGGTACGAACGGCCCTACCAAATGGCCCGCAAGGTCGCCCGATTTAACGCCTCTGGACTATTTCTTGTGGGGATACGTTGAGGATGAAGTGTACAATACAAGTTATGATACCGTTGAAGACCTAAAAGTTGCCATAGAGACAATTTTAACGCAAATTCACCACATGAAGATACAAAGTGCAATCATAAGATCGTTACCTAAACGTGTTGAATATTGTATTGAAAAAGGCGGCGGTCACTTCGAGCACCTACTAAAATAAAACAAAGTATGTGAAAACAATGCATTTTATTCATTTTAGACATCATGTTTGATAGAGACATTTACTGCTTAAGACCTACACAATTGATATCTAAATAGAAATAGTGTAGGTTTTTTTTTTCAAAACAATCGGGTTCGATTCCCGAACGGAGTACAGATGATTTTTAAAAAGTATGAATGCAGTTTTTCTTGTTATTAAAATCGATGACATGGTTCCTCAGAACAGATCTTCGTATGTCTTATAGTTTCAGACTTTCCCATACTGACCGATTTGAATGAGACACCCTGTATAGTATAGATATCAATTTAAGATGTCCTCGACTTAGCGCTCGTTGTAGGGATGTTTTTTCTGGATCCATCACTAAAACCCAAATATGCCAAAACTGTGTTGTTGCATCGTGTAATAGTTGTTAATCTATGATATTGTTTTATAATTCAATATACTATCTACATTACTTGGTTATCTATCTACGATGTGTAACAAATACGAGTATAATAATGTGTGTCTGTGTAATGATTATGGAGAGTTTTTCATCTATACTAATATTATAAAGAAGTAAAGTTTGTGTGTTTGTATATTTGTTAAATTGTAAGGGGTAATCTCGGGATCTACTGAACCGATTTTAAAAATTCTTTCACCAATAGAAAGCTACATTATTGCTGAGTATCATAGGTTATATAAAAACCAAGAAATAAAAAGGCTTTAATTGATTTGGAGAAAACACAGTCGAATGAAAGCGTTTCTTACGAACGCTACCTTAACTATGAAAGATATATTTTTGAGGTCTAGAGAAAAGATGTGGAGCTTGCAAATGCCTACAAAAAGTCAACGACAGCATATGTGTAACTTTTATATTTAAGTAACAAAAAGTAGTTTTTTTAATATTACAGTTAGATTTTTTTATATAATAAGTCTTTATTATTAACAAACACCGAGATACATGGCCCAACACATTTCAAAACTATGTTGATATTGCATAAAAATGGGCGTTCAAATCAGGTACCCGCGGAACTCAAACTAGACGAAAGCCTGTATCTTAAGACCCGCAGTGCTCACAATACTATGATTATGTATGTGCACTAATACTTCTAATTATACCTATGTACAAAAACTTTCTAAGTTGGACGACAATATAATAACCCTAGTAAAATGTAAGAGTAATCAAGCTTTACTTAAAAACAGAGTTTTATTATAAAACCATTAAACAAGGAACTATTCTACACATCGTGCATGCCAATCGTATAATAGAATTTTCTCAATGTAATAACTTGCTGTGGACACTTTATTGTTTTATGTTTTGCAAGTTTGTTAAGTTTTTATTTATTGTTGTAACTGCTGTCTCCCAAATAATGAAATAAAATAAATATATTTTTTTTTTACATTTTATGGGCTTACTCTTGGTCTCAGGCTAGCCCGAGGGCATAGACGAGGCCAACGATGGAGCGAGTTTGCCCAGATAATGCCTGTGCACTCGTTTCTTAAATAGTTCCGGGTTGTATGAGCTCGGAAATACAGACGCCGGCAGGGAATTCCACTCTTTTGCGGTGCGCATAATAAAGGATTTGGAGAAGCGCTGCGTACGGATATGTGGAATATCCACCAAGTAAGGTGGTATCCTGCCGTACGTCTGGATGTCCGATGGTAAAGGGAGATGGGGGAATGAGCTCATGCAGCTCATGAGCACACTCACCGAAGTGCAATCTGTAGAATACCGCCAGACTGGCAACCTTCCGCCGATGAGCTAGGGTTGTAGTTGAGCTACCAGCCTCTTGTCGCCAATTAACCTTTTGGCAAATATAAGCTTAATAAATAATTTAAAAAACAAAGTGATTTTTCCGTGTTGTTTGGACAATATGATGACCACCATAGTCGAGTGATTATTACACGAGTTTCAAGCTGTCACTATCTCTGAGGTCCCGGGTTCGAGTCCGGTGGGGGCAGATGTTTGTATAATGAACGAATGCGAGCATTTGTACCTTAGTCATGGTTGTTTCTCGTTCAGTATAATTTCTATCAAAATATAATGTATAAATATTGTTACGCCGGTGGCTTAGTAAAACTTCAAAAGTGATTTTCTGTGACTTAGAAACGTTTTCAGCAGGCTGAAACGTCGTTTCAGGCCGTTTCAGAAGTAGCTCTTTCACATACTAAAAAATCTAAATTACACCCAAGTTACAGTAGTTTTCAGGCGCCTGAAACATGTTTTCAGTACGTTTCAGGCTACCCTCTATCCAATGCCGCAATAACCTGAAAACCCGTTTTCAGGCGTTTTCAGGACCCCTTATGAGCCATTAAGCCTACTTCAGTAAAAGGACATAAATTTCAATAGGAGTGAAAGAGATAGCAATAGTAGAAAGAGACAGAGATAGTTAGAACATTCGAGAAGTATTAGAATGAGAAAACATCATTAGAAAGAGATAGACAAACACAGAATATTCGAGAAAGATAGTACGGGAATATTCGAGTATTGTGTATCGAGAATATTCGAGTATCGAGACAGTTATACTCGAAACGTCTCGAACGCGCGACGTATTGGACTACACATTCGAGTGTGTCCGCGAATGTTCTGGCAAGAGTGGCAAGTATCTTAGGGGACTATATAAGGCTGTGTCCGGCCTCCGGGAAGCATTATTGTTTTTTGCGATACAGTGCGAAAACATCTAAGTGATATTGGAGAACTAAGAAGCGACTTTCAGTGCTTTTAGTGTACTAATTAAAAAAAGTTCAGTGTTTTGGTAGACCGCCGTTTAATTTACTGACCCCAGCTCGTAACATTTGGTGTCAGAAGTGGGATCAGTATGCCGGTTCTACCAAAGGAAGACACGGAAGGAAGAATCCGGACAAGAAGCCAGCGACAACAGGAAGCCGACCAGAGACGCTTCGGAGCTACTCAGCCGCCAACTGACGAGGACCAGCAGTCAGTTATGGAAGCCACTCCCTCAACGTCGGCTGCCGCACCAGATTGGGCGGCTTTCATGGCGATGATGCAGGAGCAGGCCCGCCGTCAAGAGGAGCAAGCACGCCGTCTGGAAGAGCAGTTGCAGCGTGATAAGGAGGAGCAGGCCCGCCGTCAGGAGGAGCAAGCACGCCGTCTGGAAGAGCAGTTGCAGCGCGATAAGGAGGAGCAGGCCCGCCGTCAGGAGGAGCAGGCACGCCGTCTGGAAGAGCAGTTGCAGCGCGATAAGGAGGAGCAGGCCCGCCGTCAGGAAGAGCAGGCCCGCCGTCAGGAGGAGCAGACTCGCCTTTTGAGGGAACAACTGCAGCTCGGCCAAGATGAACAAATGGTCCTGATCAAAGATCTCCAAGCGACTTTCGGCAATAAGGTCAAAGTGATAGAAGATAAGGTTCTGCAACACGAGAACCGTCTCACCGAAGCTGAATCTGAGATTGCCGATGTCAAGAAGGCTTTGGGTAATCTGAAGGTCGGAGATGGGACAGCCACTATCGTCAGTGCCGCTCCTTCGGTGCGAGGATTCAAAGTGCCACCTTTTGATGGGAGTTCCTCGTGGTCAGCCTATAAAATACAGTTTGAGGCTGTAATGGAGGCAAATGGGTGGACTAAAGCCCAGGCCATGACCGCACTCAAGCTAGGCCTCCGAGATCAAGCCTTGACAGTCCTCGAAGCTCTTGACAGGAAGGTGAGCTACGAGGAACTATTGGAAGCGCTTGAGGCAAGATACGGCGACGCACACCTTGAACATGTGTTTCGGGCCCAGCTAAAAGATCGGGTTCAGCGTGTTGGTGAAAACCTGCAACAATGGGCCCTAGAGGTAGAAAAACTGGTACGTAAAGCGTACCAGTCCGCACCGACGTTAATTGTGGGCAACCTTGTACAGGCTTTTGTCGACGGCATTCGGGACCTCGAAGTGAGAGCTGCTGTGAGACTCGGGCACCACGAAACCCTTAAAGACGCCCTGGCCCATGCTCTAGAAGTGGAAGCTGTGAGGCAAGACCATCGGTCTCACCGTGTCAGGGAGGTAGTTGCAACACCTGTGCGTGACCGCTTCAAGGGATACAGCCCTAGATGCTACACTTGTGGCGAAAAGGGACACCTCCGATCAAGTTGTCCTAAGCGTAGCTCAGGGATTGATGAAGATGGGCCTCAGGAGAACAGGGCAGCTAATAGCGCTGTCCAACAACAGCAGGGAAACGAGTAAACGCCAGGACTGCGGGGCGAGTGCTGGCTGGTGTTCGCAGAGCCCCAAGGATTTCGATCTCACAAGCCCACGATGGGAACAGCCTGATCATCAATGGCGAGGTTAACGGAAGGCCATGTAAGCTGACAATCGATACCGGAGCTTCT
Source organism: Scirpophaga incertulas (assembly GCA_036419045.1). NCBI lineage: Eukaryota > Metazoa > Arthropoda > Insecta > Lepidoptera > Crambidae > Scirpophaga > Scirpophaga incertulas. The sequence goes on from CM071637.1 coordinate 2,573,713, forward strand.
CGCACGGTTGTCAGTTCCCAACTTGCGAATCGGTTTCTGAGGGACTTCAGAAACAACAGCCTGGAGCGATTAAATTTAGTAACCGCCACCGGTCAGCACATACCCGTCCGAGGCGAACAGAAGGTGGAGTTGAAGTTGGGTAATCAAGTTTACCTGCACAACGTCATTGTGGCTGATATTGTCGATGACTGCATTCTCGGACTAGACTTTATGAGGAAGAATGGTTGTGAGATCGACGTCAAGCAAGGAATTATGAGTTGTGGACGAGAAGAATTGTTCATGGAAGGAGCCACACCGGGGAAAGTGTATAGCTTAAAGAAAACCGCTCTACCCCCAAAATCAGAAACCATTGTGCCGGTTAGTCTCCCTTACAATTCTGGGAAGATACATCGATGTGTACTCATTGAAAGATTAGATCATGACCAGCCATGGAAGATGGCACGAACTCTGGTAAGAACCACTGGCTTTGCAGCAGTTCGTGTACTGAATCTTGACGATAAAGAACACGTGATCGAAAAGGGAATGTTACTTGGTACGAGTGAGGAGGTAGACTGGTTGCGTCGTTGTCAAGACACGACTCATACAAATGTCAACAAAAATGAAGGAATCAGCGTGTCAAAACTTTTGGAAGACTGTCGAGACGTTTTGTCTAAGGAACAGATAGACAAGGCTAAGAAGATGTTACTCAAGTACGCTGATGTTTTCTCTACTAACGACGAGGACATTGGGAAGACGAGTTTAGTTCAACACAGAATTAACACTGGGAACGAATTGCCTATCCGCCAGCGACCAAGAAGACTACCGATAGCACGGGAAAAGGAAGTGGAGACCATGATTGAAGGAATGGTGAAGGAAGGTGTTATAGAGCCTTCGTCCAGCCCATGGTCTTCACCCGTGGTGCTTGTTAGGAAAAAGGATGGCAGCATGCGTTTTTGTGTTGACTACCGCCGCCTGAACGACATCACAAAGAAGGACAGCTATCCATTACCCAGGATTGATGACACGCTGGATATGCTTACCGGAGTGAAGTGGTTCAGCACGTTAGATTTAAAAAGTGGCTACTGGCAAGTAGAAATTGACCCTAAGGACAAGGAGAAGACTGCATTTTCTACTGGAAAGGGACTATGGCAGTTCAAAGTGATGCCGTTCGGGCTGTGTAATGCACCGGCGACTTTCGAAAGGCTGATGGAGCTGGTACTCAGCGGATTGATTGGAGAAGCCTGCTGGTCTATTTGGATGACATCATCATCGTGGGCCGTACGTTTGAAGAACACCTTCAGAATCTAGAACGGGTGCTATCAAAAATTCGAAGCGCCAACCTGAAGTTAAGCCCTAAAAAGTGTTCCTTCTTCAAACGACAAGTAAGCTTCCTAGGATACGTGGTTTCGGAACGGGTGTCCAGACAGATCCGCAGAAGATCATCGCCGTAAAGGATTGGCCAGTTCCGAGAGACAAGACACAAGTAAGAGCATTTTGGGTTTGTGTTCCTACTACCGGCGATTTGTGAAGAACTTTGCCGACATTGCCAAGCCTCTTCATAAACTCACGGAAGAAAAGAGAAGTTTTTGCTGGGATGAAAACTGTGACGTCGCATTTCAAGCACTGAAACGACATCTGTGTAACACACCTATTCTGGGGTATCCCGATAATGAAAATGAATTCATAGTGGATACAGACGCAAGTGATACTGGGCTAGGTGGTGTATTGTCGCAACGGAAAGGAGATCGCGAAGTTGTTATAGCATACTTCAGCAAATCTTTGTCCAAACCTGAGAGAAATTACTGTGTCACGAGAAGAGAATTACTAGCAGTGGTGAAACATTGCAGCACTTCAACAAATATTTGCTTGGTCGAAAATTCCATCTGCGTACTGACCATGCTGCATTGAAGTGGCTATTACAATTCAAGAATCCCGAAGGACAAGTTGCGAGATGGATCGAGTTACTTCAAGAATATGACTTTGTGATTGAACATCGCAGTGGAAGATCTCATGGTAATGCAGATGCTTTGTCAAGAAGACCTTGCTCTGAAGACTGCAAGCACTGCGTAAAACAAGAGACAAAAGCAGACCTACCTGTGAGAATGCTAAACACGGATCTTGGCAATGAATGGAAAGAAACCTTTCAGCACGCTCAGCAGTATGATGTAGACATCAAACCGATTCTCGAATGGATCAAAGCCGGTACTCCTAAACCTGCCTGGAGTGATATTGCGTCGATGAGTTCCATCACGAAGAGCTATTGGGCTCAATGGGACAGCCTGGTTATCCAAGATGAAGTCTTGTGCCGCAAATGGGAAAACGCTCGAGGAGACCGTTGTCATCTACAAATGGTTGTACCCAAAGCCAAGATACCGGATGTTCTACAGCTGTACCATAACGGATGTTCGGGAGGTCATATGGGAGTGACGAGAACTCTGTTGAAAATAAGAGAACGATTTTACTGGATAAATTGCCGTGACGATGTTGAAGATTGGTGCCGCAAGTGTACTAGTTGTGCTGCAGTAAAGGGACCTCATACACGCAGCAGAGGTGCATTGAAACTGTATAACGTTGGTGCACCATGGGAAAGGATTGCCATAGACATTGCGGGACCATTTCCGGAAAGTGAATGCGGAAACAAGTACTTCATGGTTGTGATGGATTATTTCACTAAGTGGCCGGAAGTCTTCGCTATTCCTAACCAAGAGGCTTCAACAGTTGCGGATAAATTAGTCCATGAAGTCTTCTGCCGTTTTGGAGTACCCTTGGAAATTCATAGTGATCAGGGAAGAAATTTTGAGTCTCAAATATTTCAAGAGATGTGTCGAGTTATGGGTACCCATAAAACGAGGACCACTTCTTACCATCCGCAATCTGATGGAATGGTGGAACGATTTAACCAAACATTGGAGAGGTATCTTGCAAAGGTTGTGTCAAACAGGCAAAAGGATTGGGACAAGCACATCCAACCATTCCTGATGTCATATCGAAGCGCAGTGCATGAAAGTACTTCGGTGACACCAGCATTTGCAAACTTTGGTAGGGAACTACGGTTGCCTGCGGATCTACTTACTGGAATTCCACCTGACGCCCCGCGGAATATAACCGAGTACGCGAATGATTTACGCAACAAGTTGAACGACGTACACGAGCAAGTCAGACAATCAAGCCAACAGATGTCTGAGAAGATGAAAACTCGCTACGACCGAAATGTAAACAACAAGGGCTTTGAAGAGGGTTCGTTGGTGTGGCTACATAATCCAGTCCGCAGTAAAGGGAAATCTCCGAAGCTTCAAGCCAAATGGGAAGGACCCTATCGAGTTTTGAAGAGGATCAACGACGTCACGTACCGGATACAGCGGAATGCACGTAGTCCCTGTAAGATTGTTCACGTTGACCGACTGGCGAAATACCACGGAAATAATGATGCTCGGGACGAGCATGTCTTAGGAGGGGGTAGTGTTACGCCGGTGGCTTAGTAAAACTTCAAAAGTGATTTTCTGTGACTTAGAAACGTTTTCAGCAGGCTGAAACGTCGTTTCAGGCCGTTTCAGAAGTAGCTCTTTCACATACTAAAAAATCTAAATTACACCCAAGTTACAGTAGTTTTCAGGCGCCTGAAACATGTTTTCAGTACGTTTCAGGCTACCCTCTATCCAATGCCGCAATAACCTGAAAACCCGTTTTCAGGCGTTTTCAGGACCCCTTATGAGCCATTAAGCCTACTTCAGTAAAAGGACATAAATTTCAATAGGAGTGAAAGAGATAGCAATAGTAGAAAGAGACAGAGATAGTTAGAACATTCGAGAAGTATTAGAATGAGAAAACATCATTAGAAAGAGATAGACAAACACAGAATATTCGAGAAAGATAGTACGGGAATATTCGAGTATTGTGTATCGAGAATATTCGAGTATCGAGACAGTTATACTCGAAACATCTCGAACGCGCGACGTATTGGACTACACATTCGAGTGTGTCCGCGAATGTTCTGGCAAGAGTGGCAAGTATCTTAGGGGACTATATAAGGCTGTGTCCGGCCTCCGGGAAGCATTATTGTTTTTTGCGATACAGTGCGAAAACATCTAAGTGATATTGGAGAACTAAGAAGCGACTTTCAGTGCTTTTAGTGTACTAATTAATAAAAGTTCAGTGTTTTGGTAGACCGCCGTTTAATTTACTGACCCCAGCTCGTAACAATATAATTATATCCATCCGTTACCCTAGATCCAATAACACAAGCATACAGAGCTTAATTTTGACAGTTGACAATTAAGACAGTTGCCAGGCATATTAATCGCAAGTCAGCCTTGCGGAAGTCACTGGTGCAGCGCAGAACCGATCGGTGTGCAGATGTGGGAACAACCCTTAGGACATATTATAAAATCATACTCAATCTCAAATCTCTGCTGAAGTACATTTAGAAAGGGATGGTGCTATTAAACCTGAATAGCGCCATCCCTTTCTAACTACAGTCAAAAACAGATTTGTTTGAATCTCCTTCTGTAAAATGGGTTCAAGGTAAGATGATTATTAGGCTCAGGATAAGATTGGAAAATGCGCCTGCAAACTCGAATACAATAGAAACTTCTGATCAAATCGTTGCATTTAGAAACTGTTTGTTAATGACTTTGCTTGTAGTTGTCTTCATAATTAGACCTTTATCGCTATAAAAACCCTATCTGGCGGCCACGGCGCGTCTTTGAACGCCGCAGCGACCGTTGATGGATGAGAACACAAGAAACACATTAATCTCCTGCCCCTGCGAGCTCCTGTCGATAACTTTATGCTCACTAAGTCAATCCGGGCTTAAGTCGAGTTGATTTATAAGCGGTAAATACTTTATGTGCTACTAGCTGACCCGTGCCCACTTTCGTTGGGCATAATATTAATAATCCCCGAAGCGAGCACGAACGCGATCCGAATTAAACCCGAAGCCAAGGCGCGCCGTCCGCTGCCTGTTTTTTTCTCCGATTCACTTTGCAAAACGGACTACCACGTAAAAACCTTTTTATTTTTCGGTTTTTTATATAACCTATGACACTCAGCAATAACGTGGCCTTCTATTGCTGAAAGAATTTTTAAAATCGGTTCAGGTGATCCTGAGATTACCCCTTACAATTTAACAAATATACAAATATACAAACACACAAACTTTACTTCTTTATAATATTAGTATAGATGAACAGATTTTGTTTTTAACTCATATCACTTGCTCCACATTAAGCTTACTATATTGCTAAATATATAGAATATATAAATATAAAACGAAAGAAATTTTAAACAATTTAATCTAATACTAAACAATTTTTTTCAGTATTTCAATCATACTATATATTTAATTAATATATATTGTATTATCATTTGTGTATTACACGCATTGTGTTCATGTATTGTATTGCACTTTATATATTATTAAATATTTTGGTTATAATACATAATGTATTACCTCACTACACAACTATAACTCACTGCTATAGGTTGTCTGGAAGGAATCGCTATTAGAGTATAGTATAATTGTAAACCTCATTTAGTTTAATGTTTTTCTTATTTTTTTATACAATAATGTGCATATTAATAAATTGCCTAGCTTTCTTTATATTATGTCCCTAATAGGTCAGCATCTGTCGCGAAAGACGGAGGCAGTGAATTAGCATACAGACACGGTCCCGACAGCTCGAATGCTAATTCGTCTCTGGTTCGCTCCCTCGATGCCTTCGAGACCGACTCGAGATATATTTGAAATCTCGCTGGAAGTCCGGCATTTAATTAACAGACGTCGGCTGAATATTAAATTATCTGTCGTCAACTCCAGCTGACAAATTGTCATGCTCGTGGGCCTAATGTTACGAACAGTCAACCTGGTGCGTTAAAAACACAGCTTTTATCTAATTCGTATAAAAGTTGTTAATTGTATTTAATAAAAATCATAGCAAACTGCCTTTATCATGTCAGCTATGATACACCACGTTATCATGTGCCTCCCTCCATTACATAAAAAATCGGGTGGGGCTGTGCCGGGGCACACGGCCGTTGGTTTTAACGTGAAACGTCCATGTTAGGGAATCGCATTTAAAGTAAAACTCCATGTCACAACAGCGACTAACTGACTATATAAGTGAAATATTCACACCACATTTTTGTTTCTAAGACTAATACTTTTTTAATTATTAAGGTACGATGATATAGACCTTTTCGTTACGGTCCACTTTTTAAACCTGGTACCCGTATGTTTCGGCGCGATTTTAAAGACGTTTCACGTCAACACTGTAATACATTACGATATCTTCACCAGTGACTCTACCACGAGCTTGCTATTGTTTTCGATAGATATTTGACGTATAGTAGCGCTAGCGCTAGGGGCGCTGCACAAAGTTTACACTGTCGATATCGTTTGCAAACGAATGTAAACTCAGCGTAGCTACACAGCTTCTTCCTTCCCTAAGTGCAAACTGGCTTTATCACATGTCCTGCAAATGGATAAAGAACAGGCAAGATAGGCAGCACGTCTCAAGTTTTTTTTTGATATGTAGTCTTAATGTAAGCATACATATGTATTACTGTACTAGTTTATTTATTAATAGCTGCCTGCCTTAGCTTTTTGAAGATTGAAGACTAAAAAGAAAAAATAAAAAATAGAATTTCTTGTCTTCTCGAGAAATCTCACCCAACTTCCGAAGAAGTGTAGAGTCAATTTTGTTTTTCTTGTTTGTATGCACGTTTTTGTTATGTGAAGCTTCTACTTGTTTTGATGTCCATAAATGTCTGTCCAGGCCTAAGTTGAATAAATAATATTTTTATTTTGATTTTAAATCTCTTCCAAGTGTCATCATAATATTACAAATCATATTATGGCAAGGCTAAATTAGCCTCAAAAAAGCTGGGAGTGCTAAGCAGGGCGAGACAGTATTTCACGCCGACCCACCGCCTACAACTTTACAAGGCACAGGTCAGGCCACATATGGAATACTGCTCTCACCTCTGGGCCGGAGCTCCTCAATACCAGCTCCTTCCATTTGACCGTATCCAGCGAAGAGCGGTTCGAATTGTCGACGACCCGGTGCTCTGTGGTCGTATGGACTCATTGGCGCTGCGGAGAGATGTCGCGTCTCTTTGTGTTCTCTACCGCATATACCATGGGGAGTGCTCTGACGAGTTGTTTGGGATACTGCCGCCGACCGATTTCCTGTATCGTGCGTCACGGAGGGGACTTGCTTTCCATCCCCACCATCTTAATGGTTGGCTGTCCTCCACAGTGCGGTTTTCGCGTACGTTTTTCCCGCGAACGACAAAGTTATGGAACCAACTTTCGGCCGCGGTATTTCCGAACAGTTACGACATGGGAAGCTTCAAAAAAAGAGCGTATACATTTTTGAAAGGCCGGCAACGCGCTGATGATACCTCTGGTGTTGTTTGTGCTATGGGCGGCGGTGATCACTTACCATCAGGTGACCCGTTGGCTCGTTTGCCTGCTATAATATAAAAAAAAAAAATATTTTTCAAAACTTCATAAATATGGTATGTCGATATGATAATAAATAGTATTGTTTCCCAAATCAGACCACAGATAATAAATGAAATAGTCACCGGAACATTGTTAGATTTATTTAACATGTCCGTGTACTTTTGTTTCTTTCAAGTCGGATAGGTATTTTTTTTAATTAATTACTAGCTGTGTCCCGCGGTTTCACCCGCGGATGATTTGCATTGTTTATATATTTCTATAGTAATCTAGTACTAAATATAGCCTATGTTACTCAGTGATAATGTAGCTAAGAATTATTAAAATCGGTCCAGTATTTTTTAAGTTTATTCGTTACATACAAAAATACAAATCTTTCCTCTTTATAATATTAGTGTGGACATGTTTGATTTCAACTAAGAAGATAGCCCATTTTGCTAGGAAACTTAGGCCCGTGAGAAAAGTCATTGAACCTCCCACGGGCTTAACTGGCTCAGTATTCCAACGCCAACATTTCTTCAGTTGTCACGTAAGGAATAATAGCATTCTTGTTGCTAATGGCCTCCTTAATATCACGATGACACATATCCATGTTTGACACATATCCATGTGAGTGAACATAATTTTTGGCAGACACAGAATTCAAAACATTAGTTGACAAAAGACAATTGCCAACATTGAAATTCTTAATAATTTCATTCGCAAATCAAAGTTATGTTATTTATTTATTTTGCATTACATTTTACAATATCCACGCAGGTCGTCAATGTAATATATAATAATGACACACATCAAAATAAAACGCATTGGTTCATAGCAGGAGACCTATTTTTGAATTACGAATGCGACTTAGAAATCACCGATGTGGCTAATAATCACCGATTTTCAATAATTCTTATTTTTTAATATCACTTATGTGACTACCTTAGTCACGGATGTTATTTCATTACGAGTGCCCTCACCCACTCGTATTCAAGTCATACTTGTGGAAATGATATCTGTGTTTTTGTTTTGTTTAGAGAACATATTGACAAGAGTCATATATATATGTACATATATATATGAATGTAGCATATATATATATATATAAAACCATAATGGTTAAGCCGGCAATAACCGGCAGCGGTAGGTACATTCTGCGTGGAACCGAACTCTTACATTTATGTGTGTACTTTATCTATGTTGGCAGCTCTGCGATCGACATTCAAAAATTGGATGTTTAAGAATCCGTGACCTCAAAGTCACCGCTGACTAAATAGTCAGCTGTGATTTCGAAATCGCATTCGTAATTCAAAAATTGGTCTCCAGGCCCCACACCGAACCTTCCTATATACTAAAAAGTCTTTGCCAAAACAAAACTAAAGCCAAGACAGTAAGACCTATTTTTGAATTACGTATGCGACTTCGAAATCACCGATGTGACTGATAATCACCGATTTTCAATCATTCTTATTTTTTAATATCTCTTATGTGACTAGCTTAGTCACGGATGTGATTTCATTACGAGTGCCCTCGCCTACTCGTAAACAAGTCATAATTGTGGAAATGTTATCTGTGTTTTGTTTAGAGAATATTTTGACAAGAGTCTGAAGTTGATGTGTTGATTTTTCAGTCAGTCTTCTTAAATAGTTTTTTTATCTCTGTTATAAACTTTTTTCTACTTTAAATATATCTGAAAATATGAAATTGGTTAGTTAAGTAACTTTTACGGTTTACTGTAAGCATGTAAACTATAAGTGTTTACTAGATAATAACTACTTAAATGTAGGTACAGAATAGAACCAAAAGTACCTATATTACTTTAGTTTTCTTTTTTCTTCAGTTGGATTTAAAATTAAATAATAGAACAAATATGTTTGAAATCTTAAATTAATTAAGGAAATAAATAAGTTTGAAATCTTGTTTTTTTTTCTCTTTATCAAGCCATACACCATAAGTTAAAATATTAGATTCTTTACCTTTGGTAACAAATCATTCAAGCTACTCCGTAAACACCTATTATTCTAAGTCAGCCTTAAGAAATCTCAACATATTTATTGATCCACGGGCATTCCAAGCTGTGCTGCGAGGTGAGCTAACAAAGGTGTGTTCCAAAACAAAAGGTGAAGCCCCTATAAAGTTGGACAAGCTGAAAACTTTATTATTTCACTGAAACTGGTCGTAATGGAGTCGCAGCACCGATTGTTGTGAAGGAATGTAATATAAACTCTTAATTTAGTTCAGAGCTTGGGGAGGGTAACCTAATGACATAAGCAGCTTTTAAAAGGAAAATTTACAGTTGTAAGTAAAGAATCAACGTAGATAATTTTCATTTTCTTTATTGTGTTAGAGGGCTCCTTTGAGAAAAATTTAATAGCTTTTTTGTTTTTAAAGTTCTGTAGCCAAATGGCAAAAAACGGAACCGTTATCGATTCATGTCTGTCCGTCCGTATGTCACAGCCACTTTATTCTGTAACTATGAGAGCTATACTGTGGAAACTTGATAAGTATGTATGTATTTGGTGAACCGCATTAAGATTTTCATACAAAAATAGAAAAATAAATTTTCATTCCCCTGAAGAACTGAAACTCAAATTTTTTTTCATCAAATCCATATGTGTGGGATATCTATGGATAGGTCTTCAAAAATGATATTGAGGTTGCTAATATTATTTTTTTTTAAACAGAATAGTTTGCGCGAGAGACGCTTCCAAAGTAGAAAAATGAGCCCCCCCCCCCCCCGTAACTTCTAAAATAAGGGAATGATAAATGTAAAAATAATATATGATGTACATTGCCATGCAAACTTCCACCGGAAATTGGTTTGAACGAGACCTAATAATTAGCTTTTATTTAATACGTTATAAATCGTTAACCGCATTTTATGTTTCATTGAATCAACTCAAATATTATAAAGAATTAAGAAAACATTTATTTAAATGTATAATGGTACTTCTAAATAAATATTTTCTGTGTGGTAAAGTGGTACTTGACCAGTTTTTTTCTTAATTTATGAGATACTAGCTTTCTGCCCGCGTGGATTTCGGGATTGGGTCTATAGAGGGTTAAGGGTCATGTTGTCGTCGGTCGTCATGAAGTCGGTTTATGGCGCGAAGGTTTTATCCCATTTTCCGTGGGACTCTCCGTTTTTCCGAGATAAAAAATACCGCAAAACCTTGCTCAAGAATCACTCTATCTATTGATGAAAACCGCATGAAAATCTGTGCAGTAGTTTTTGAGCGAAGCCTTTATTGCGCATCCCGTGGGATCTGTCGATTTTTCCGGGATAAAGAGTACCCTATTATTTAATCCGGACTTTTATCTTTACGTCTGCAAAATTTCAAAGCAATCGGTTCAGTAGTTACGGCGTGAAAGCGGAACAAACAAACAAACAAACTCACTTTCCGATTTATAATATTAGTAAGGATTTATGCAATTCTCATCATATTTAAAGTAGCCCGGCCAAAGTAACTATAATAAGATTGAATAAAAAGTGTAGGTCCTGGGTCTCGGAACTGGACTTCTAATCGATAGGTTAGGGATCCTACTAAGTTCTAATGTGTGTCGAACGCTAATGATGAACAAGTTCATTATGAGGTCTTAGGTCTATGAAGAAAGTCAAAACAGTGTGTTCATAACAATTTTGGTAAAAATGTTTTTAATACAGTTGCTCAAAAAGTGGCGTATTGCAGGGACGTGTAGCGTTCGGGATCTGGGCTATTTCACATTCGTGCTTTTTTTTTGCCTTTCCCGAACTCGTGCGTTTTCTTTCCCAACTGTCAAAATAATTTCTTTAAAAAAAACAACCATGAAGAAATCTACGTTTCTTGGTCTGCCGGATGCTGAGTGTTACACTGGGCATAGCTTCAGAAGGACCTCTGCTACATTATTGGCAGATTCAGGAGCCAATTTGACGTCCTTAAAGCGACTAGGTGGTTGGAAATCGGACAAAGTTGCAGAAAACTATATTGGTGATTCATTAAACAACAAACTAGAAACTGGGAAAAAGATCACACAATCCATTAATTTAAGGTCCAGTCCGTCTCCTTCACATGCTGAAGAGAACGTCGTCCATCTACGAGTACCTTCGTTGATAATGATAATTCATCAGATCCAATTCCATCAACAAGCAAACGCCACAAATATACATGAACAATCATACGAAATTAATAATAGTTTTTCTCACAGTAAATATGCAACCTAAAACTTCCCCAGTTAGTATAAAAAACTGTACCAATTTCAATGTATATGTGAATTATAAATTTTATATAAGAAATAAATGATTAGTTAATTGAGTTTATTGTGTATTTATAATTTGATTAAATTGCTTCATTTTTTCGCAACTGTATTAAAAATTGTTTTTGATTTGTTTTTGATGATTTAATAGTAACGTTGCTAAATATTTTGACTATAACGAATAACACAATGAAACTATAGCTTTTGTAGATATAATCTGAACTTATTTAAACTTGTAAAGGAAATTGGGTTCAGACTATTTATCTGAAGCCAGCTTCTAATTTAGGACTCTGTAAAAAAACAAGAAGACAAATAATTTCCCTTGCTGGTTTTCTTGACTGTCTGCCTTCGTAGACAATTAAAACAATTGCTTTGCTAAAGTGATAACAACCCACCCTGAGAAGGTTCGAGATCTTCGGTAGGGACGTATGTGTCCCGTGATAATGATGACTTTCGTTTTTAGTATTTTGTAGTGCTCTTGCAAGATTTATGCTTGAATTTATCGAAACTATAAATTAACTGTAAATGTACATTATTCTGCAAGTGGTTGATTACCACAGGTAATTTATGTTTAATGATAAGATAACCGAGCGAATTTCATCCCTTAGTCTTGATTTGGCAAATGTCAGCATTCGTTTATGAAAACTTTACAACTTAAATCGCGCCCAGACAGACAAACACTTTGAGAAACGTTCATTCGTTGCTGTCTAACTCGGCCTAAACTTTTGCGACTCTACATTTACCTCTATTACATCTTATTATAATGAATTGTCAAAAAAATTAATTAAATGCGAACTTGAAAATATCTTATAATGGTGCTTTGAATGAATTTTGATCATATTTTCAATAAAATTAATTTGTTATCAAACAAGTAAAGCCTCTAAGCATTTATGAGACGTAGACTCAAAAAGCAAGGTGGATTCTGTACCATTATCTACAAAAACTAGAAAAAACATGTCTGTTGTATGACAGCCTCATTTAAATATTTACTTTTAAAGTGAATATGTAACGGAATGTTCTGTGAATATTTCGAGCACCTATCGCTTGTCGCAAATATACCGTTGTAAACATGTCAGCCGGCTGCATCATCATCAGCCTTCAAAAACTACATAATATACCTACATAAAATTGTATTAGAGTGATTCTTCGAACCCTAAATTTTCGATGTCTTGAGGTTTATTTTTGTAAGTAACTGACAAATCAGTCTGCAATTGATTTTATAACATATTTCAGACTATTGTCTATCTTGCACAAGTTATTTTTTTAAATAATATTTATATAAATATTTCAAAAAAATATTTAAAAGTAGTTCTTCTGACTAATATGGTGTGTCCGTAACCCAGTTTCTTGAACATTACTAACAATAACATTATTTCATATTGATAAATTGATGTAAATTATAATTATTACGAAAGAATATTAGTTGTTTCTTTACACCAAAAAAAATGGTACTAATATTTACGATTGTTTATTTATAAATAAAAAAATAGTGAGTGTCCGGCACAAAAGTCTGATTCATATTCACGCGCTTCACTCGAACGTACCCAGCTAATTAAGAAACATGAGGCGACCCTTTCCCGCGCTGGGGGTAGCCAGTGGCTCGGTTGACGTGGTCGCGACGAGAAGTGTGGCTGGTTCGTGTCGTCACGGAGATATAAAGGTAAATATCTGATTCATATAGCCTTGGTACACCTGTGTTTCTGATTAGTATGTTCGTTTTTATAATTAAAGTAAATGGTTTTCAAACTTGAATCTGCGGGAAATATAATGCCATTGAGGAACAGAAACCTATGTATAAATAACAATCTTTAATTGCATACGTGTGATGATTTATCGATGTTTATGGGTAAAATTCTGATTGATATGTGTCTGATTCATATGGTAAAAATACCATATTAATCAGAATGTCACACATATTGTTAATGAAACGTTACATTGGCGGCACGTTACGCCTGTAACAAGTCATTTCGTATGAACCTAATGTTATTTACGTGTCTAAAAACAGTAGCTGTAAATTTCGCAGCAGTCCTAATAACGTCAAAGGGGTTTCATATCTATCGACGACTAAATTTTCGAAAATTAGACTATACCTGAAATTAAAACTAATATATTGGTATTAAACTCCGTTCGTCTAGGTAATAAAATAAAGGTAAACAATAAAAACAAACTTCGTTTAAATGTGAGTTTAAAAATAAATAATTAACTAAATAACATAAATAAAATAATAACTAGTGGTTAATGAAACTACCTGCTTACTCAACTATTAGTTTTAGCGGTAGTTTATAGGCTCAAACTACTGCTTAGACGAAAAGGGTAATATACTGTAACAATATATTAACTTTTAAGACCGTTATAACGTAACGTGATAAGTCGTGGGTTTGATTCCCGCTCAAGAATTTTTCTTACAATTTTTACCCACCTTTTAATAGGTATACATTATTCATAATTGGGTTGAAACGTCAGGTCAATAATAAGGTATCTGTAACTTGAAATTCCTTAAAATATTGAAATTTCAGTCATGTGTCAAACAGTGTATTATTTGTATACATACCTACTGTAGTGGCAAATACAAATACAATACTGTACCTCTGCATGTCTTATTTAAAGGCATTTTTAAGTATGATTATTAATAAATTTGTAATCTTCGTTTTTATATTACAGTACACAAAAATGCCACCAGTAATATCTAAGGAAGAAAAATGAGAGAAGAAGAAAATTGCAGAACGTATTAAAAAGTAATTAATATTGTGATGATTGATATTGTCAAGTGCCATATTACGCTGTGATGACTAGATTTAGGTATTATGATAAGCATCATGTGCATTTACTGTGATTTTAATAAATAATTGACTGATTTTTCTAACTAGAATTTCATTTCTATCCCTAATTCTGATTCATATGTCACAGATTCTGATTCATATGGCCCCAAAATTTTTAAAGTTAATTATCTCGGAAACCATTTTATCAAAAAGTGTGCCTTTTTCACACATTGTATCTTAGGTTACCATCTTTCGTAAAAATATGTTTTATAAGCTTAAATGTGAAAAAAAAATTAGGCCATATGAATCAGACAAAGAACGCAATTTCGGAGAAACACTCATTAGTTACCATAGCTGGACATTAAGGATCACCAAATAAAGAAAATAAATAAATAACCATTATTGAAAATTAAGGAAAATCATACTCCAACTCAAATCTCTGCTTTTGTACAAATAGAAAGGGTTAACTAGTGCTATGTCGCCCACATAACGCCATCCCTTTCTAACTGCATTGAAGTATTGAAGCAGAGATTTGAGAGGCATGGATGGTTATTTGTTTGTTTTCACGTAAAAATTACTGATTTGATTATATGAAACTTTACTATAATATAGCTTTTTTTTTTCCCCTGAGGAAAATGCATTAAATTGCATACCCCGGCTGTGGCGAGCCGGCGGTTATGTGGGGTCTCCTCCCCAGAAGGGGGAGGCCTACCCACTAAAAACCTCAGGGATGGCCTTCCTCAGGCATGTAGGGAGCCCCCGGGAACATCAAGCTACTTCCGGGAACCCCCAGCCTCCGCTCCCCTGCCTAGAGGGGAGCCCTCCTCGGGGGAGGCTACACTACCTCCCCCGATCTCCTCCACCGACGACGCCCCCCGGCCACGGAAGGGGCGTGGTCCATCCCGGGTCGCCGTAGCAGTCGCGACTTCCTCGCGCCCGCCGGCGACCCGCGGCGGCGCCGCAGCTGTGCTACCGAGCCCGGCGCCGCCTTCTTCGAGCGGGATCGGCCATCTCCCGACCCCGCTCGGCGGCCTCCTTCTGGAGCATCACTGCTTCACAGAAGGAGGCCACAGCCCTCCAACCTCCCTCGTCCGCCAGCATTGCCGCAATCAATGCCGGCGGAGACAGATCTCGCCCGATCTCTGCGACCAAGACTCGGCGCTCGGAGGCCCACGCGGGGCACTCCGCCAGCGTGTGCTGGGCCGAGTCAAGGTCGGATCAAGGTCGGTCAAGGGCGCAGTGGTGACAATGTGTCGATCCCTCCCGTCCTGTACATCGTGAGATACAGCCTAGCGACAGCCGGACAGACGGAGTCTTACTAATAAGGTCCCGTTTACCCTTTGGGTATGGAACCCTAAAAACGAACAATTTACTACACTTCCTGAAGGAATACAATGTCTGATTGATGATACCGACGTCTCCGACAACTCGGATCAGTGGCGCGGTGTATATTGGAAGTCATCTATAAAACAGGCCCGCGGAGCGCCGTGCAGCACCCCTCGTAAACGCGTTTAATGTGCACCATATTGACTGAGCACTGACTTTTTACTTTGTTGTGAATTTCTCTATCGGACAGTTCGGGATTACAAAAGATGTGTCGGCTGATTACACATTTCTGTTGCTTTTAAATTACTACTGACTGAACAGATATTTCAAATTTCATTACTGCTGTATATCACATTAATATGTAATCAAGTAATTAGTTTTAATCAAGTAATAACTAATTAGTTTTTGATATTTTTTAATAAATAAAATTAAAAATTAAACTTAACAAAGTACCAAACTTCTAATCTATAATAATATTTTCTTTCACAATCCTATTGTCAGGATGTGGCGTCAATACAATAAAATCTCAAAAAAAACAGCACGAGATAACAGATATTTTTGGAGAAAGTCTTACAAAATTTAAAAAGAACGTCGTGAAGGCATTATTCAAGAAGTGACTTCTATATGTTTATGATATTTAATAATATACTAATATGCGTATATGTGTTGCTGCTCTAGTTGTGTGCCGCACACGCTGAACACACATAGCTAGGAATGTAATCTGGTCTGCCATAGGAAATATGCATCAATAATCGATTGTATTCTGTTTTGTGTGTCAAATAAAAATTGAAAAAAATCTTCAAAAATCTCATCGTTAGACTCAATACCACCGTCCCTATCTAATTGTACTCAGGAAGCAATTGAGTTTAAGTCTTATTTTAAAATATACGAGACTTAGTTATTCAGTTTTCACTTCATAACGCTCGATGAAACGAACGAACGAAAAACGAAAAAAACTTCCTCGTCTAAAATTTCTCAACCTCAAAACTGTTATTTATTGGTTTGCCAGGATATCAAGTTTGTCCGTATGTCCAAATACTTTTGAATATCACAAACACTTTCACGTAAGTGTCAAGTGGAATACCATACCATGCAACTGTTGATGTTGACAAATCATAAATAAGAATAAGTAAATTCAATCATGTTTTGATAATACCTTTTAAGCTCCGTTTATCCATACTAATATTATAATGTGTCTGTCTGTTTGTCCGTCATTCACGGCAAAACGGAGTGACGAATTGGCGTGATTTTTACGTGGAGATAGTTGAAGGGATGGGGAGTAACATAGGCTTCTTTTTATCCCGGAAAAATCGACTGATCCCACGGGATGCGCAATAAAGGCTTCGCTCAACTGCACAGATTTCCATGCGGTTTTCATCAATAGATAGAGTGATTCTTGAGCAAGGTTTTGCGATACTTTTTATCTCGGAAAAACGGATAGTCCCACGGGAAGCGCGATAAAACCTTCGCGCCATAAACCGACTTCCGCGCATATGTAGCCGTGGGCAAAAGCTATGCCCTCTATAGACCCAATCCCCAAATCCACGCGGGCCGCGGGCAGAAAGTACCACATATTTAAACACTCAGAAATGTCATGTAACACAGTGAAAGGAAATTATCCGAAAACCATAAATTTGCTTCATAACAAAATACGTTAACGATAAGTTTCATAAAAAATAATAATTTGTTTTGCAATTACTCTAAACGTTTTTACGGAACCCTCCATTTACGAGTATGAGTCACACTTGACTGGTTTTTGTATATTGTATACATTACGATTGTGCTGTTAGCAAGGGTCCTGACTACTCCCAGTTTAAGCGAAAACTGTGCATCTAAGTTACTTGGTAATATAGCTTGTTCGTGTTGGACGGCGGCTGATAAGCTATCGATTGCAAGAAGTGTTAGGCTGTGGCTGGTGGGGCAACAGGATAAGTGGTGGCCGCCAGGTCGGTCTACCACTGGGACAGTTCCAATAAAGAACCATAGCCGAACCTTATGTTCAACCAATCAGATCACTTAGTTTGCTGTACAAATGATTATAGCGTGATAATGGCGCCTTGTGATTGGCTTAAAGCATCCGTTCAGTTTCGATTATGCTGTGCTATTAACAGAATGGGCCTCGAGGTCCGGCGACGGTGCTCCGCTGACCCAGATCTGGTGATAATCGCAAGCAGCACTGGCGTGGCGTGCGGGGCGGTCGTTCACCCGCTGATCGAACGCCCAAATGGCCAAACTGCGCCTACCCTCCGATGTTAAAAGTTTTTACGTTTGTTATTACTTGTGTAGTCCTGATGTGATCACTAGTTAGCGGCGCGATACATTACAACTAATAAGTACCTAGAAAGCGGGGATACTTTCAATTTGATTGGGCCCCATCGAAGGGCAATCCCATAGTCCAATAGCAACAGTAATTGGGAATTGTCTAAATGTTATACTCTATTGTAGCAGGTGTTATTTTGCGGAAGTCCATTGTATTACAAAGGATATTGATTACGTTTGCTGATTCCGCGCAGTTGATGGTGACTTGTCCAACAAGCAGACAAGGTCTTGTCTGCTTGACCTTGTCTGCTTGTTGGACAAGTCACCATCAACTGCGCGGAATCAGCAAACGTAATCAATATCCTTTGTAATAAATGTTATACTGTTATGTATAATGTGTACTGTTATTAATACAAGCCTTATAGTGCTTACTTTGGGCTAGGTTAATTGATGCGTAGAAACTCAAAAAATTCAAAGAAGTATGTACTCAACTAACACTGGGCCAGCGTGCTTGACTAAGGCCAACTAAACTAAGCACCGAGGCCTAATCGCCTTAACATAGTTAGGGTAGGCTCACACCCCTCGATGGGGATGTATATGGGCTATGATGATGAATGGAATGAAAGTCAGTCGTATAAACCTCCGCAAACCTTCTTGATGCAACCGCAGATCAGAGCCTACGCCTGCCGACATCAGCGAGTTTCTCAGGCATCATGTTTTAAAAATTGATAAGATATTGTCTAAACTTGTTGTCTATATATCCTAATATTACCCTATTACTTACTTGTAATTGTAAGCTTCGCTGTGTCGGTACTGAATTTGTATAAGTTGCTTAGGAAGTGAGCTTAAAGACGCTAATTAGCGTAATACAGGTTTCCCACCTAGTTCAATGCCGGAGACTATATTTTATTAAAGCTATATAACATATTTAAATTGAAATGGTGTGCATATTAATATTTAAGTTTATGTTCAATAAAGATGTACTTATTTATATAGTAAAGGAGACGTAGAGATTAGTGTTAGGCTCTGTAATCTCTTGAGTTCCTGATGACTTTAACACAAATCCTAAGGATATTTATAAAGATTTAATTCAATGAAAACTAAAAGATTTTTTAGTTAAAAATTCATAGGAAATCACAGAATAGGGGTCATTCATAAATTACGTCACACGAATTTCGTGATTTTTTGCCCCTCCCCCCGTCCTTGTCACAGCTAGTCACATTTGTGAGACCCCCCCCCTAGTGTGACGTCACAAATTTTGAAATTATAGAAATTATTGAATGATAAAAGCGGTTTCGAAATAAGTTTTATTTTCATTGTAATTAAAATCAAATCAATTACAAAACAAAAAACGATTACTTATCTATACATATAATAAGACAGTAAAAAATATTTTGTCTGTACATTTAGTATTTTTGACTGAAATGGATAGAGGGGCACTTAAATAGATTATTAGAAAGCAAAAAAAATTTTTGGAATTTTTTGTCTGTCTGTCTGTATGTTTGTTCACGTTTATCTCCGAAAGTACTGAACCGATTTGCTTGAAACTTTCACTATTTGCTTTGTTTTAACTCAGAATAATATCTAAACTTTGTTTCATCAAAATCGGTTCATTAAAAAAAAGTTATCGTCATTTTAAATGAATCTATACTAATATTATAAAGAAGTAAAGTTTGTGTGTTTGTATATTTGTAAGGGGTAATCTCGGGATCTACTGAACCGATTTTAAAAATTCTTTCACCAATAGAAAGCCACATTATTGCGGAATGTCATCATCATCATCATCATCGATTTTAAAAATTCTTTCACCAATAGAAAGCCACATTATTGTTGAGTGTCATCATCATCATCATCATCATCATCATCATCAGCGGACGGCGCGCGATGGCTTCGGGTTTAATTCCGTTCGCTTTCGTGCTCGCTTCGGGGATTATTAATATTATGCCCAACGAAGTGGGCGCGGGTCAGCTAGTATTAAATAAGTATATGGTCATTTCATGATTTTCTTATTATATTTTTCAAAATCACCTACTATAATCAATTAGAAAAATGGTACGTTTCGGGAGTACCCCTATTAATAGATAGAAGAAGATACTATTCCTTTCTTTATTTATGAGAGTATACAGACTTTACAATAAAATTTAATATTTACAGCACTTTTCATACTAATAGTAATAATTTAAAGTTTGTGTTTTAACAGTTAGCTTATTTGATTTAATAGATTTTGTAATGTGACGTCACGAAATTTAAGATCCCTCCCACCCCCTTGTCACACAATGTCAAACTTCGTCAACCCCCTCCCTCCCCCTAACCGTGTGACGTAATTTATGGATGGCCCCATAGAGTATTGGGATAAACTTAAAATGATGAAAGGTTGTGTGCCAAATAGCATGGACAATATGGAGTCGGTTGTAGTGCGGTGCACACCTGACGCGTCCCCTGCAACGCTCGGCCTTTCTACGCGCCTTCTACTGACCCTAATCGACCATTACGAAGTACTTAGCCCCAAAACTGTACTATATCTCCGGTACCTCGATTATTTATGAATATTAAATTAAATTGTATTCAAAGTCTTTTTCATATTAATAGTCTATAAAAACAATAGCTGCTATTCAGCCATTTTGATTTTAATGTTATTCCAGCTCACCACTGTCTAAGAAGCATTATATTCGACAATACACGCAACATTTCAAACTGACCCCGCTTTGCATGTACATAATTATCTTTTAATGTTTCACCATGCAATTCGTGAATGAAATAGATCATACGGTAAGTACGGGACAGAAGAAACAGAGCGAAAATTCATTCATTCATTCTCATTCTCTCGCTACTACCTAATACCTACTCTACTATTAAATGAAATTACATCAATTGGCCGAATTTGCACGGAATAATTACGACTCGATAGTCAAATTTTTACATCTTGTTTATATATAAATTGTAATTGTCCATTAATAAGTAACACTTATAAACAAAAATACTTGGACATTATAATTGATTTCGCCTTTCATTTAAGTACCATATTGATGCTTTATGTAGTCGAATTCGCAATTTAATATTTATTTTTAAGAAACTTCGGTGTATAGCCAATTTTAAACTAGTTAGACAGATTTACCTTTCACTATGTCAATCAATAATTACCTACTGCATAACCTCATGGAGTGGGACCGCAAAAACATGCATTCTAATGGTTGAGAGAGCACAAAGGGCCGTGTTAAAAGTATCTACGTTTCGTTATTTTCTTTTTCCCACGCACCTCCTATATAAGAATTGTAAAGTCTTAACTGTGAGACATTTATAATGAATACAGTCCTTAAACAGCACTCAACACTTCCCTTTAGCACCGAATGTAATACTAACAAAAGACAAAGGGATATTGTTTGTGCTCAAAATATAGGATTTAAGCATACTTTTTTGGCCAGATTTTATGCATTCCTGGGACCTTTTCTATATAATAGATTTAAACGCCAAGCTATGTATGTTTAATTGTGCTAAAATACTTCTTCAAGAAGCACTTCAAGTTATGTCGTATGACGATACAGAGAAACTATTACCTACTAGTTACCAAATAATTTGTATTTTTATTTATATTTTTATCTCTTCCTTTGTTTGTTTAAATATAGTTATTAATCAAATATACTATACATTTTGCATTTAAGTGTCCATATTTTTTTATTTTGTAATTACAAGCCTGAGATACAGGTTAATCCTAGTTCAGGTATGTTCACAGTTATATAATACGTGTATACAGTGGCGGCGCAAGACCTAAACTTAATGTGGGCATGGTACATTTTGCGAGGCCCTCTGTTGGTGCAAGAAGGGAATATAAAATAAGATTTTCCATACTTTTTCAAATATATTTTCGGCTGTGAGGCGCGAGGCCTTTTGCACACCGCCCACGCCTTACGCCGCCTCTGCGTGTATACATATAAGTTGAGCTAAAAAATGTTAATATTGACTATAGAAGTTATTAAGTAAATTATTATTATTATATAATATTTGGATCTTCTATAAAATGTAAGTCTGTATATACAGTTTAAACAAAACTGAACTCCAAACAGTGCAAATAATGTAACTTATAATATATCAACTAGGTAGTTTCAACTTCCGAAAAGAGATGATATCAAGCAACTGATCCAACTCGTCTGGACATCTTTCGAAAACTTACGCGGCATATTCTCAACACATTACCTGGTACCTGTGAAGACATATCGCACCAAAACCTATTACGATAGACTTTATATGAAGTGTCTATGTAATCGAATCTGAAATTAAGAACTCTACAGAACTAGTGCCATCGGTATCGTTAGTAGTGCAAGCAATGTGCCCAATCGACTGTTACTTAAATTCGCAATTATTTAAGCTATGTGGTGGGGCAGCGTGCTTCATTAAGGCCTAATCGCCTAAACATATTTAGGCTCGAGCCCCTCGGTGTGGACGTATGTGAGCTTTGATGAAGATGATGATTACTACATACAGATATAACACTGCTGCACTTTATGCATCAAACTGAAACACAACTCAAACTCTGCTGCTTTATAGTTATATTATTTACATACTTTATAGAGCCTTATCTAGCCAAAATACTTTAAGATAGATGTGGTAAAATTAAACAAAATAGTAGGTATAAAATTATATTTTATATGAAATTTGAAGTACAAAAAATCGGAGTACCACTAGATGATGTGCCGAATTAATCAGAGTCGTCGATTTCAGAGGAGGCTCGTCGTCGACGAGTTAGGGAAATGCTTTGCAACCAGGAACCGTCGGCCTTCTGTGCAGCGGAGCGGCGCGGCGTGCGGCGCTCGGGGATGGTCGGGGAGGCGGCGCCGCCGACAGGAGGCGCCGGCGCCGCCGGGCTGGCTCCGCGCCCCCGCCCCCCGCGCGAGCCGCGCCCCCTGCCCCGCCCGCGCCCGCGCCCGCGCGCCGCCACCGGCTCCAGCTGCACCACCACCTCCGGCTCATCGTCGCTCGACAGCACCACGACGCCAGCACCGCGCTTCACTGCTGTCGCTGGCGCTGGCTTACGCATCGCCGCTTGCAGCATCGAACTTAACTGTTCGCCATCGGCAGTCTCCAGCTCCTCCTTACACTCGCGTAGCTGTTCATCCGCCTCGGCCGCGGTCTCAGCATTAGACTTCATGAGTGCCTCGACGCACCGCCGCTTATGAGCCTCGAACACACGTCGAAATACCTCGTCATCATTCTTCAGCGTGAAGTCTCGTACGGCGTCAGTGAGAGCCCGCACCGAGAGTATAGTGAGGCGGCGGTCAGGCGGCAAAGCTTCGAAGTACAAGTGCAGCAACGACTCCACATCCACTGCATCTGCAGCCACACCTGCAATATCTGCCTCCTCCATGGAGCTTGTTTCTTTACTTTCCGTTGGATCTTTCTTTTCTCTCTTTTCATAACTAGTAAATCATTTGGGTTCGCTACGAGCCCACTGAAGTTTTGACCGAATCTTACTCTATTGAAATCTTGCCCTTCGTGTTCGTAAAATACACTCAACCTCACTAGAGGCAAAGTTGGCTGCTTTGGATTTGCACTGCGTTTTGTATTTGCCTCATCTATAGCTTCAATAACTTTGTTTTTCAAAAACTCTTGAACTTTTTCATTTTCATTAACTTTCCCATCACCCATGTCTTCCTCTGATAAAACTACAGTCTTAAAGATAAATGGGCGAACAGTTTTAAGTGGAACAGGAGTTAAAATAAAATCAGTCTTGCACACCTGCAACAGAGCACAGTGCTTCGGTAGTGCCTCTCCTGCCGCTAGTGATGTTGCGACTGTACTTCCAGGTTGTATTACTTGAAATGTACTTCCTTTGCTACCTTTCATTTCAAATACCTGACTGTCATGTTCATGTCCCCACACAACCAAGTCTAGAAAAGATGGCAGCACATGCTCACTTATAAAATTTCCAGGTCCCCTATCAGCTCGATTTTGATGTAGAGTTAACAAATTAAACCAATCTTCAGAATCATCAGGACATTCAATTTCTACCTTTTTCTCTGTAAACAAGCGTGACAGTCGCTGGTCTTTCAGATGACTCAAGCCATAAAGTGCTAGTTTAGTTACACCTTTTTGTAACAGTACAGGTGACACCCGCACATGAGTGTAATCGCTCCACTTACCAAAATAGTTTACTAAGCCAGTTATAGATAATATGTCAAGAGAACTAATACTACCTTGACCCACTGGATCATCATGGTTGCCGTGGATGGACAGTATAGGATATGAAACATTTAAATTTGGATCTTCATAATTAACACCACGTGAGAAATTTACAAGTTGATCAGATAATAATTCCATATTTATGGGTTTGTCACCAAAACAGTATTTCCTCATGATTTGTGTACATTTGAACATGCAACTAGGGGAAGGCTTGGCATGATCGAAAAGATCACCTCCGAGTAGTATAAAGTCGACGTCATACTCAACAGCTAACGACAACACTTCTTCAAAAGCAATAAAGCTATCTTCACCACGAACAGGATCATTCTCTAAATGTCCTAAATGAACATCCGAAGCTATTAAAATTCGAAAAGTGTCGTCTGTTGACCACTTTGAAGAATCATTCCCAATCATGATGTTTATTATAGGTTTGTGTCAATCTTTTGCACTTGATTACAATCTGACCATTTCTCAATAATCTAATATATAAAGAATCATAGAAATCTTATTTATTTATTGAAATCAACCAAAATCTCACTTCATTATCTAAACCGGCGTCCCGCGCTTCGATTAGACGATAGAATAGACATTTGCTTGTTGACACTGACATTGATTTTTTTTGTTAATTTTCCCATTCTGGGAAGGCAAAGGGAACGATGGTCATACAGCCAAACACTGACTGTGTTAATAGTTTTTTTTACTTATACATTAAAAATATATAAACAGTTCACCTCTTTCAAATTATTTAACAGTCCGTACTAAACAGATTCAGAAAATCTAATAACTAATCAAAGGAATCAAATACGACACATTTCATGCTTTCACGCTTCATGTGAAATATAGAACCTGCGTGACCTGCGTCAGAAAGACTAAAAAAGATCCACCAAGTGCGCAGCATAGTCAAAGTGATTATCACTTTCACTTTGTTGATATTTCTGGCTGTTCGACAAAGGTTCCAAAATACATCTGCAGACATTTGAGAAAAAATGGAGGATTCAAAAATATTGTGCTCTTTATTTATTACAATTGTTATCCTGTAACCCTGGTAATAAACAAAGGGTTCATTTGAAAATTATTAATGTAAATAGAAAAAGTTGGAAAGGCAGAGTATATAAGAATTTAGAACTTACATATATATAAAACTCTGCTTGTCATTTGCACTCTCCAAACTCAATTGTGCTGATATTGTCGTAGGAGAGTGTCTAGTTTTTAGAACTAAGGAACTGGTACATAAAGTACAAAATGCTTGCACAAAATATTGTTTTCGAATAGCTTTTTATAAATATCGTTTATCGGTAACATTTTCAAAACAATTTTTATTAAACATAGCAACAACTCTCTAAAACTAGAGATAACGCCTCTAGTTTTAGAGATTTTCTTATTAAACTTTCTTCGTTATTATGGAAGATAAGATATTAAAAGTTTGGAAAACACACTGGACCTCATTAACTGTAATGAAAGACCACCTCCTTGTAATTCATACAGAATTTAGAAATATTCCCCCCACTATACATGTAATTCATAAAACCGAAACGCCAATTCAACAATTTATACAATCGTGACTGAAGTTATTTACGTTGAACTTAATTAATACATAGCTGTGGTCTCAACCATCGAGGACAAAATACTGATGACAAGGCTATAAGAGCTTTCAATGCCCTTTGCCTTCCCTTTAAGAAGGTGTCGTATTAAAACAAAATCAGTCATTTTCCCTGTCATTATGAAAAATCTCGACACGTATCCATTGCTGTTTAAGTACATTGAATATACAATTGAAGAAATTTGAAAAGAGAAAAGATTGTGAATAGTGAAGAGAAACTCTTTTGTCTTGGCTGTATGGCGCTAAAGATGCCTTTGCCTTTCCCAAATAGGGAAAAATATGACCAAAAAAAAAAAAACAAAATCAGTCAATGTCAATATTGTCATTTCCGAGGCCAATATGCCAAAAGACAAAAAGTAGTGACTGAATCAATGAAGCTTCGCGAAAGACGCAGTGGCTATGATTATTTTGAAAGTTTAATTGGTGGAAAGAAGTAACAAAATATTTATCATGTGATATTTAATCCATTAGTTGTATGTGAAAATGCAGTCTCCGCATCCAAGTGTTAAAAGTTTGAAGGAGAAAGTGTTGTGTGAAATCAGAGAGTTTCCTTCAATGATGTGGAAGGGGTCGATTGTGCAAGCAAAGACTGGCTGCGCTCGCGCTGCTGTGGCCCTGGCTCTGAGCCTCCTTGCTTTTGTTGTATGTACTTTATTCTTGCTATATATCAAACGAAGACTGTGACCCATATTATAAACACTAACTATCCATATTGTTCTGTTTACTGTTTGTTTGCTTGTTTGTTTACTGAACATACAAAATAATATTCTATAAAGGCTTCAATCTTCACTGATTCATCATTGCTGACTGCATGCTATTGATTGATCCATTTATAAAGATTATAGTTTATTCTGCTTTAAGGTATTAAAAATTTACTTTTAATAAAGACTACGAAACTTAATAATAAAAATTTTAATTACAATAATAAAATTTATACCTTTAAAAATTGCTTACATCAATGAGTTAAATAATTATTTTAAATTGGTTTTTTATTTATTGTCATGCCCTATTAGGCAGTAAACATAGACACCTTAAAAACTCACATATATAATTTATATAACATTACTTGGTAATATAAATATCACTATATTGAACATATAGTGACACTAAGACAAATGAAGTAAATAATACAGAAATTAAAATTCATTAGATATCTTAATAAAATATCATATTAACATATGTCTTTTACAAATAATGCTTAATCACTCAAATGTCTTAGTCTGACAGCAGTGAATGCATTATAACTTAAAGCTTAACTTGATAACTATTATGATTATGTTAATTTAGAAAATATGTTTTTGTAGATAGAATCATGCAGTGTTAATGAATAATAATAATAATTATTATTATTTATAAGTAGTTCCGATTTAAGGTATTCTTACAGCTATTTATGCATTCCATACTAAAGTAATCTATAATATAATAACACTTTTGGCTTCGTTATTAATTATAAATATTAATATTCTTAACAATTATTTTAAATTGATAACACATTTGGTGCAGCAGTCGAGTGATTAGCTAATGCACAATTAGTTGTGTGTTTTCCCACTAAGGGTAGATATTTATGACCTACAAAAATTTGTTCTGGTCTGAATGTGTATGTGCTTTTCTATGTTAGTGACTGCATCCAGGATACAGGATAAAAATCATAATGTGGGGCAAAGCTTTTATTAAAAAGAAAATTTATTAAAATAAACTCTTAAATTCAATACTTCATTCCTAAAATTCGTAAATTAGAATAGGTTAGAGAGTCTATTTTAGATTGAATGAGTAGTGTGGTAAGAAACATGTGATTTTTTTTTTGTAGAAATATAGCAATAATAATATATATAATAATAAGCCTGGTTTCTGAATGCTAGAAGTCATCAAACTTGCTCGATAGGTGTTTTGTAAAACAGTTCAATAGCTAGAGAAACAGTTCATAAACATGACTCAACAGTGTAATGAATGTTTAGTACTACAGCAGAGTTTTATCTAAATGTTTGAAGAACAATGTCTCCTGGGCCATGCTTTATATATTTTCCTTTGCAACAGGATAGAGTTGAATAATCTTTGAAGGGCCTTCCAGAGTGGTGGTCCTCCAAAACCTCGACTGTAACTCCAACATCACCCAGTGTCTTCTTCTTGAGATACTTAAGAGCCAGAATCTCATACAGGCTGATATGTAGGATGTCTTTCTAATTTAGCTCTTGGATGTGAGACCTAAATAACAGGTGGTCAAAACATAACTAAAAGGTGTCCAAGAAGCCTTTGGTTTTGGTCATAAACTATGGTCAGAATTTGACAACTCTGCCATCCTCTGTCTTCAGCTTCATCAAGAAGCTATATCCAAGTGCCAAATCCCTTTCAAAGTGTTTATTTTGCTTCATTATCACTGATAATTGAATCAATGATAATCATCTTCAGAGGTATTTTGATCCTTCATACAGCATTTCTCTATTGGTTTAAGATTTAGCTTCAAGATCTTGCTTCCCTTAATATGGCAAGGCTTGAAAACTGTAAATCCACTGTAAGGACATCTGTTTTCTTACAGCTTTCCTGTTATTATATATGGCCATTGATGCATTTAAAACAATTTTGTAATTGAAAGAAATTGAAGTTTTGAATCTGGTTGGCTTCTGTATATTCTTCTGAAGGTTGCCTATCCTTGCATTGAAGTATTAAATGGTAGTAATGTAGTGATATGTGTTTAGCCCAAAAAACATCCTTAGACATAGTTTCCACTTTCTTGTCAGGGCAGATCAAGGTTGGAATGCAAACAGGAATGTATCTCAACAAATACCATTTGGCAATTCTATTCATTAGGTATATTATCCTATTAGATACATTTTCGACTTTACATTGTCTCTGTAAAAATGTTGTTTATGACAAACTTGTGGACAATGAACTCAACACCACTATCTGACAGATTTTGGCCCTCAGGAAATGCCGAATCTCCCAAGTTCCTCCCCAAGTTGCCGTATTTCAGGGCCGTCGTATCCTCACACTCTGCAGATTTCAGATTATCTCACAAACATCAGCAGATTCTGCTCAATTCCTTATACAAGTTGCAGCAACTACTCCTCAATTAGCAAAGTACTCATGTTATAGGTCGTCTAAGCCAAGGTGTTCACCGCCCAGGGATAGCACTTGTGGCACTAGCACCGCATCTACGTTCGTCGCCGTCGACCTCGGGTATCGATTTGGATATCATATTAGGAAGTTTGCTAAGGTCCTGTCAGGTACAATTGGGAACCCCTCACACCCGGTATAAAATAGAAATTTTGTATGTAAACAGCTGTTGGTTATGATTGGTGGCAGGGTCGGGCGGAGGGCGCGGACCTGGTGATCGAGATCCCGGGCGCGGGCGGCGGCGACGGCGGCCACTACCGGCTGGACTACCGGCCGCCGCACGGCGCGCCCGCGCCCAACTACACGGTGCCCGCGCGCGCCGCCACCATCAACTTCCAGGGACTGCCCGGTACCAAGTACCACTTCATGCTCTACTACTCCAACGCCACTTTCGCCGACCTCCTCACCTGGAACCAGACCATCATTACAGGTATGCGAAGCATCTTGAATCAAAAACTCTTTATTCAACACACATTTCGCTCCCTTAATAAAAGAGGGGGCATAATTCAAAAAACGTAACTTTTGGGAATGGCGTCACAAAGAATTGGCGAACTTTATATTTTTGTAATATTCATTATTACTTAATAATGTACTCACGAGATTTGAGCCTTTATCATTTTTCTGTTAAAGCGAGATCATAGCCTATTAGTTTTGTGCCCATTTATTATTAAAAATAGAAAAATCAAATTTTTGAATTGAGCCCTCTATTACTAAGGGAGCGATTTATGCAACTTAAAGTAACGTAAAGCAGAATACATTAAAAAAAGAAATTTATTTAACATTCATTGATTGTACGATTATTATTATAATTACTTATACAATATCTGCTGACATAATGCTGACTTAACAGCAATCTTTACTTTCAAATTTTTATCTTTAATTTAAAACAAAACAATGTTCAAGGGAGAGGAAGAATACGATCACTGTTTTTTTGTAACTTTAAATACGCCAATACTTTCTCATTTGACCATTCCATAGTCGTTTTTGTAGTAAATACGGTCTGAAAACAATTGAAGTATATACATATGATATGTGTTGTTCTGTGGGTGCGTCCAGAGCGTAATGCACATTCCGTGCTCCCACTCGGGCCATAGCTAGCGGCGCCTCCCACACGGATACGAGCGAGCGTCCCGTTTATTTTGTAGTAGTCAGTAAACCGATCCGAGTTTTCGACACCCAGCATGCTGTGTGCGACCACTAGGATCCGAAAAATGTGTTTTTTTATTGAAATAATAGTATACATACATTTATCCATATTTTCAAATATTCACATGTCCTTAATCAAAATTCACCTTAAAAAGTTTTGGTTCCCAGCTATTATTTTGTTAATGAACTTATAATTTTTATTCTACTGGGAAGGCAGAGAATGTGGCTGATGCTCGACTCGCGGAGAATCGCGGCTTAAGACCTAAACCACTTCATCTGATGCGATCGATCGCTCAGATTCACTATTTTAATTGCCTATAACATTATTTGCATTATTTATGACATATATTATTATTAACACAGTATATTAGTTTCCCAATATTTAAATATTTTATTATATCATATCTATTTTTGCGAGTATGCCTCGTCAGATCTTCGGCTGTAAAAATAAATATATAAAGAAAAAGTACCGATTGGAAATCAACGTCAGATATTTATTTAGTACCTGACATCATGCTGAATTGGCCACCTGCTTTGACATAGTCTACAGTATAACGTCAACATTATATATAGATGTATATATTTTATTCTGTTCTGTTTTTTTATTATGGTCTAGTTACTAGATTTATTGTAGTATCTATTGTCTATGTTGAAATAAGTATTTCTTTCTTTCTAACGTAACCATATAACTTCTTGCGCTAATGTACAATATTATTGATTATACGGCGTTTATTAATTAATACGATAACATATTGGCAAATGTTACGCAACGCCTTAATTAACAAGCTAAGACGCAGGTAGACCAATTTTAAAATTGACTTTGATCTTACATATATAAGAACACACGACAAAAAATAATTTGATCTCAAATATATAAGAACACCATTTTGAAAATTATGGGAGACTCCTCGAGAAGAACATACAAAACACTGGGAAAGTTAAGTTTTGCCTGTTTTCAATCTGTTTATACAAATCCTAAACATAAGTAGTATTGAGCCATTAAATCTGAGGAGAGACTACCTTTTTATATGTGTTCTAACGCTTGTACAACGGGTTAAGTTCCGCAGGATTATTTAACACGATGCCGACAGTCACATTCTATCATCGCACTGCTCGCCATTTGGGTGTTCATCCTCACACGCTGGAGCCTATATAGTCACGCTCAGTGCAGTTTCAGAGGACTTTCCTCCCGCGCTCCCAATGTGGAATGAGAATCGAGGTTTTCCCTGGAGAGTACATCGTCACAGCCCACATAAGTCTACACCCAGGGGCACGAGCCTACCCTAATTATGACAGGGCGATTAGATTAGGCCTTAGTCAACCACGCTGGCCCAGGGCGGATTGGTTGAGTACTACATCTTGAAATTTCTTCGAAGGTGTATGCAGATTATTTACTATTATATATATATATATATATATATATATATATTACGATTTCTTTTTACTTCACCTTATAGGAGCATAAGATAAATGTATATATGAAATTCGAAGAACATGACAGGATCGACCCCCGTATCATCAGATTCGTAGACAAGTGCCGAGACCACAGCGCTACCGATGCTCGAGTACAGTATAGGGTCGTAGTATTTTATTCAAGAAGGGAATAAATAAGTTCTTGGAGGCTCGGCAATATATCTGTTACTCCCTCGGTGTTGCCTATGGGCTATAATAATTTCTTACCGTCAGACTGGCTAAACCGTATTGCCACCATAGAGGCTTAATATAATATCGGCCTTTGAAATGGATTACAAAAAACCGGTCAAGTGCGAGTCGGACCCGCACAACGACGGTTCCGTACAAATTTGTCGACATGTAATTTTTTGTTAATTACTAGAATTAAATCTTAAAGATTTTCCCTGTTTTTCGCAATTATGTTGTAAAAATAAATCTTTTTGTGAAATAAGTACAAATTTACGGTTTTCGGAAATTTTCCTTTACTTGTGCTACATGACATTGCTTCTTGCCAAATTTCATGATTCTAAGTCAACGGAAAGTACCCTTATAGCTAGAGATCGGATAATCGGATGCATATTTACCTAAAGTTAGTTTAAGACAAAGTATGGAAACGGCTTTTTATTGTTTTGTTAAATAAAAATCCCGGGATTGCGGAATTGGATAGCCGGATGTTTATTTATTTACCTAATTTAGTTTTTGACAAAATATGGAACTGTCTTTTTATTTTATCCCGGAATTCCGGCACTGTAGAACATTTTGGTAAATACATATGCATAGTTGTATAAATGAACCCGGAGTCTCGGTCTTTTGAAAATAAATACCACGTGCTAATTTAGTAATTTTCAAACAACATCACTACGTTAAAATTGCAGTCCCGTATTTTCCCGGGATTTTTATTTAACAAAATGTATTTTAAAAAGCCGCCTCCATAATTTGTGAGCTAAAAATTAACTTTAGGTAAATATGCATCCGATTATCCGATCTCTACTTATAACTTTTGATTCCCTTGCAAATGTCAAAATATGCAATATAAATGGAACATAAACAGCCATATCTTTTTATTGCGTTGATTTTGAAACTTGATATTTTCACTGCTTTGAGAGATAGAGGACATGAGTATGTGATATTAATTTCAGCTTGATATCTCGACGCGTTTTTGAAAAAAGAGTCTAATCAGACGGACGGTCAACAAAGTGATCCTAAGGTTCCGTGTTTACCTTTGGAGATACGGAGCCCTAAACACGGGGTTTCTTTTACTGTGCACCTAATCACAAATATATACTGTTAAATAATGCTGGTTAAAACGTTGTAGTTCAGCAGTGAATGTTTTCAATGCGGAAGCACATTTCGGATTACAAGCGCGTATGTAGCCGAGATACTTGACAATATGCGGAGCTATGACCGCTGTGCCATACTGCACCAGCCGCGTGTGGTGCCAGTGCAAGCGGCGGGTGTAACATATTCTGTGTGTGCAGCACCGGAGCCGCCCACCAACCTCACGGTGTCGCTGGGCCGCAGCAAGCAGGCCACCATCGGCTGGTCGCCGCCCGCCCACGGCGACTACACTGGCTTCCGATTCAAGGTACGCTACACAGTGACATCGCATGCTCGCTGTGCTGCCAACTATACCCATCACTAATCTCAATGAAAGGGATACAATTATTTCCTAAACGGAGAACATTTTGACTTTGAATAACTTATATGTGTGTAACCTTGTTCGCTGGCTCTAGCTTTTAATTGTAGGTGCTATTGGTAAGTCATTGATTTTAGCCCTAAATACATAATCTGCTATTTATTAGGTGAGAAGAATGATTTTAAAATATTATGAACAATTCTACGATAGTAATAATTTGTTACAATCGTAAAAAGGAGAAAAATATCTATAATGAATTGTGCAATTGCAGGTCGCCAGCATTAATTATTTATTTCTGCATTTCATGGAGTCGTCCAGTACAATTTTTAATTACTCTCGAATCTCGCATGAGTTTATTAAATAAAAAAATATTTAAAAATAAAAAAATACTTCTATTTTTTTGATTTCTTTGACTGAAAGTTTCTGAAAACTAATTTTTATTGTCCTCCTAATTAATGTTACTAGTTAGTTTAATGTTTATTGACATGTGTTTAAGTTACAAAAAGTTTGATTTTCAAGATACTGTATAACAAACTTTTTTATACAGCTTATACGGAAAAGATAATCCTTGATAATCTCTTTACGAAGCGGCAATTTCATTGTTCAATTATTTTCACAGACCTTATATTATCGTAGGCCATGTGTTTGCATGGACTTTATTGATTCCCAAAGGGGTTTATATCGACCCCTAGGGGTCTACGACAACCTACAAGGGGTCTACGTCAACGAAACAAAAATTTGGGGGTCCATGAAATGAAAACGGGGGTCCAACATACAATGATAGTACCTATTTACTTACATTATACTATCTTCAAATATAAAGACATAAAATCTTATATATAAAAATGAATCGCAAAATGTGTTGGTAAGCTCATAACTCAACAACGCCTGGACCAATTTGGCCAATTCTTTTTTGTTAATGTTCGTTGAAGTTCAAGGTGGGTTTTTTACAATGAGGAAAATTCGAATAATTATCGGAAATACCCTAAAAACAGCCCTTTTATTTTCCCATGCAAACGTTTTCTAACTAAAACGTACAGTCGAATTGAGCTTTATTGTTATTGTATAAAGTTCATATTGCAAGCACTCACTGTTGTCTAAGCAATGAAGGTGTGTTCCTAACATCAAAGAGTCAATTTGCGCTTTATTAACGCTACATATAGTTGAAATTCAATCATATCTATCAAAACAGTGCGCGTGCGTGCGTTGGAGCACAGAATACATCGTTGGAGGATTTAATGTCACGTTGCAAAATTGAATAGCCACAAAATGTAATAGGTCATTTAGACTTTTTTTGCGATTTGGTTGGCTATGCGACATTATCTATAAAATAATTAGGAACAAAAAACTGCCACTGTACAAATCTTTTTGACAGGACGAAGTCTGTCGGGTCCGCTAGTTATTTATAAAAATACCTATGAAGTAAAAAAAAATATTATAAATGTTTATAAAAGTTTGTAGGATGTAGGCATTCAATATTAGGTTAGTAGGGTTAGCAAAAACCTATAAGCATGGCAAAGGGTCTACGACACAAAAAAGTTTGGGAACCTCTGTTATAGACCTTAAATTTACCCTTATATTAGCCCTTAAATATAAAATTGCGGTTTTATTGCTTGTATTTAAATCTTTATAACTCGTAAAATTTTATATGCATTACTTTTTAATCCTAAAGTGCAAGTTTTGATTATTAATTAAATCTCCAAATAAGGATATTATAAACGGAAAGAAAACCCAAAGATACCTGCTGTTATTTTGCGTCAGACTTTTGTACATTATTGACTTATGACTAGAGATCGGATAATCGGATGCATATTTACCTAAAGTTAGTTTAAGACAAAGTATGGAAACGGCTTTTTGTTGTTTTGTTAAATAAAATTTTTCACCATTTCTGTTTTTTTATTCAATTATTTAATTGATTATTGATTTAGTCAAACTAGCTCACTACTTTCGTATAACACTCTTCATGTCATAAATCGTACATTCATAAATCGCACGGGGAACTGAAACTAAACTTCATGTAAATACGTATGCATAGTTGTATAAATGAACCCGGAGTCTCGGTCTTTTGAAAATAAATACCACGTGCTAATTTAGTAATTTTCAAACAATATCACTACGTTTTTGCAGTCCCGTATTTTCCCGGCATTTTTATTTAACAAAATGTATTTTAAAAGGCCGCTTCCATAATTTGTGAGCCAAAAATCACCTTTAGGTAAATATGCATCCGATTATCCGATCTCTACTTATGACTTTGTGACAACTAATTTCTTTTCCTTCAAAACTGTTATTACTTAGTTTAATGTGTTTGTAAATATTTCATAAAGTTTGCTCCCTTGGTTATTAAATAAATAAGGAAATTGTTAGTATCCGCACAAAACAGCAATTTTATATTTAACCCCTCATAGTATTAGGCCTTATATTGTTCCAAAGTGTCTCCATGATAATATAACTGATGTTGACCAATGTGTGCTAACCGGCAAAATGTTATTTTAATAACATTTAATATATTTCCGTTACGCTTTAATTGATCAAGCGAAAGTGAAATTGCATCTGGTTCTTGGTTAATGATGAAACAATTTCCATATTAATGCTTTTATGGATTAGTGTACAATTTATCTAATGATGTTTGCGTTTTGTGCTTGCGTTCGTCTGGGAGCAGCGGTAGGAGCGATCGAAATAGGTATGTTCTAATCTGTGTATTCTGTTACCAAGTTATAGTTAATTCTGGTTCATTGAAGCATCTAGCGACACGCATCTAACTCGTCTCGTAATAAACGTTTCGGTACAGATGACATCATATGAAAAATACGCCTCACTAGAACGCCGTGTTTCTCTCTCAAGGAAATGGCTTTGGAATTTTGCCCGCAGTTTGAAGTCGCGCTCCTCCAGTACAGTACAAAACAATAGGGTAGACGACTACAACTGATTATGGCCGTTTTTGTACTATAATTATCTGATTTGAGTAATTTATATCTCGTCAAAGTATGTCAATATAGTACTTTCAGTTTAATAATTAAATTATATTGTTTTTAGATTTCTAAAAAATGAGCAATTATTATTTACGTAATTCTAATGAAACGAAGACATTTCTAGCATTCTCACATTAAATGTAACATTTTTTTATATAGAAAGTATACCTGTAAACGTACAAATAACAAAGTTATTTTAAAATTTGTTTCTACGCTCATACAAATTAGGCGAGTTTACTGAGTTATGACGTCACGATTGCAGTGCATTTAGTATGGAGCGTTTTTGAGCGACCCGCGACAGCGCCGCAAACATGGCGATGTATCTTCAAAAGTAATAGGCGCAGGTGTACTGTTGGTTCTACAATATTTCTCACTTAAAATAGTACTTTTATTATATATTGAATTTAAAAAATTGTCGTCTACCCAATTGTTATGACACTTTGTTACTTTGTTTAGTTATTAAGTTTCCTTAATTGTTTTTTTTATTTCCATCTGAATATGGTATTACTGTCTATTGTTCTTGTACAATGACTATTATCAGTAACGGCTTCAGTTAATTGTTGTTGTAACTAACGCATATTTGTTAGCGTAATGTCTTCATGTCAGTGCGGTTTATTATTTCCGCATTATTTGTCCTGGTGTATCATCTTTCTTGCAAAATACGTATACGAAACTCGAGTACTCGTGCGCCACTAATTTAAAACGTTACCGAAATTAACCAATTGTAATTATTGGAAAATAGGTAATGTTAATGAATATTTAATGGATATTTAATTTTTCTCCAGTTAAAATCATTTATCAAGCCGAAACTGACACAAGATAATAGTCAACATGCTTGTAACATTCGAATCAAACCTCATATTTATTTGCATAGAATGTGAGTAAGGAACATGGCAACACAATTTAAAGGTCGATTACATTCTGCCTAGTCCAGGGTTGCCAGTGCAATATGTTCAGCATATTCCGTTTGTCATACTCATAATCAAAATTGTCAAGTCAAATGCTTATTAACCCATATTGGGATATTTACTGATTTGGATCATTAATTAATCATTTATTAAATGCCTTGTCCATAGTAATAATAGAGAACAACATTTTTCTTTTTATTTCTCTAAAATTAAGAATATTATGTCATTTATGGTGATACTAATAATACAAAGTAGATGATACGGTTTATATGGCCAAGTGGTTTTCGGGACCCAGGTCTACATTTTGGATATAGACTTTTAGAAAAAGGTGATTCTGCCGAAAACCACGATTTTCTAATACAGAATTCAGAGCCCCTAGCGGGAAATTGAGTCGTTAACTTTTTTGCGACTATTACATGTTTTGTTTAGCACGACCAGGAGAACAACAAATCCAAAATTTAGACCTGAGTCCCGAAAACCACTTGGCCATATAAATAGTATCATAGATATACATACATATATGTCACGCCTTGTTCCCAATGGGGTAGGCAGAGACCGCCTCTCTCCACTTGTTACGATCCTGGCACACTTCTCTTGCTTCCTTCACTTTCATGAGCGTCTTCATGTATGCTCGTCGGTTGCGAGTACACTTGACCCGGCCTTTCTTTAGGACATCTTCGATTTGATCGAGATATATCCGCTTAGGTCGACCTGCACCGATTCGTCCTATCATTCTTACCTTTTATATCTCTTTCGTTAATCTTCCTTCATTCATTCTTTCAACATGGCAGTAGTATAGTATCATCTACTTTATAATATTATGTATAAAAATTTCTATGTAATTCTATATGCTTCTACCATATAAATTTTGTATTATTGTTGGTGTGGTTTTTGGGTAACGTGAATGTCAGAGGCTCTGTGACGGGTGGTGCCGCGGCGTGTGTAGGTGATCCCGCTGACGGAGCGGCTGGAGGGCGCGGGCGGCGCGGGCGGTGCGGGCGCTGCCGGTGCGGGCGGCGGCGGCGGCGCGGGCGGCGGCGGCGCCGGCGCGGGCGGCGCGCGCAACATCACGGTGGAGGGCCACGGCAACTGGACGCACGCGCTGCGCGACCTGGCGCCCGGCGCCACCTACCAGCTGCACGCCTTCACGCTGCTGCTCGACAAGGAGAGCGCCGCCTACGCCTCGCGCAACTTCACCACAAGTACGTATCCACGCGGGCTGCGGCCGCTTATCCGTACGTTTCACACGGGTTTTCTTTTTTTTGTTTCCCTGAGGAAAATGCATTAAATTGCATACCCCGGCTGTGGCGGTTATGTGGGGCTCTCCTCCCCAGAAGGGGGAGGCCTACCCACTAAAAACCTCAGGGATGGCCTTCCTCAGGCATGTAGGGAGCCCCCGGGAACACAAAGGCCACTTCCGGGAACCCCCAGCCTCCGCTCCCTCAGCCCTCCTCGGGGGAGACTACCACCTCCCCCGGTCCCCTCCACCGCCGACGCCCCCCGGCCACGGAAGGGGCGTGGTCCATCCCGGTCGCCGTAGCAGTCGCGACTTCCTCGCGCCCGCCGGCGACTGTGCTACCGAGCCCGGCGCCGCCTCCTTCGAGCGGGATCGGCCATCTCCCGACCCCGCTCGGCGGTCTCCTTCTGGAGCATTACTGCTTCACAGAAGGAGGCCACAGGAGTCACACGGGTTACCCACAACTTCTCCATCGATGCGTATAAATTGGAGCGAGAGCGTAGCTGCTCCATCTGACGTGTGGCGAGTCTCCGACCTCTTCACCTTTGCATCTGCCAGACGACCGACGACCGTGGCGAGACTTTGTACGAGTGTTTGACACGGGATTAGAGTTGGGTAGGACACATGATATCAATGAGTTTGTATCAGTAACTCATATCAGATTGTGAAGTGGGACATTGTCCCACCTCAAATGAGGTGGGACAAAATGAAATAGTAGGGGACCAAGAGAAGAGGTATACTGAGTGCGACGTTATTATTCCAAACGCGAGTTGAGCTCTCATTGTGACATACTCACAAACACAGAGTTGAGCTGTTAATTTACTGTGACATTATTAGTTACAAATAAACTAATTGAAAAAAAAATTAGGGCAAAAATATTTGATAATATTATGAGAGTCTATCTGTAAATGTCACTTATAGCAACCGACCTTTAAATAATAATAGTTATAAAATTTAGACCGTCTTTGGCGTAGCGTCATTCAATTCAAAATTCACTCACTCACTCATTTGACGCGCGTCCCTACTCACTCGTTCACGAGTATTGTGAGCGAGAGCAGATGGCGTTCGGTCGCGACGTGACGGTTCATGCCTCATTGTGAAGTGTGACAAAATATACTTATGAAGTGATGGGACATTCTGTCATTTTGTAAGGGACATTTGAGGTGACTCTTGCACGAGTTGCAAAACTCTACACGGGATAAATCCACAACTTGTCCATCAATAAGTATAACATATGCCAGCAGCGCATCCTTTCTTACTTCGGCCACACAGTCCGCAGAGGAGACGATAGTCTGGAGAAATTGATTGTGGTTGGGAACACAGCAGGCAAAAGAGCGCGCGGTCGTTCACCAACGAGATGGACCGACCAGATCAAAATCTCATCGACCTCCAAATTTTACACGGTTGCAAGAGACGCGCTGGACCGAAACCAGTGGAGGCAGATCATCCACTATACATGCAACCCTGATGCTGACCACGATCCTCAGACATGAGGGAACGACTGGAGAGAGAAGTATAACATGGAGCGGGGCCACAACTTCACCCGTACGTGTAACATGGGTCGCTGGAAAAACTTCCTTCATCATGTTCTGGTTTCCCCACAAGTCTACACGTACATCTGACATAGGGCATGGTCACTTCATTACCCATTAATATCATACGAATTAGAGCCCCAATTTCCCCACCTATGTCGGGGGTTATTAAATATATCAAAATCAAAATCAAAATAATATTTATTCAACATAGACCTTTACAAGCACTTATTGACGTCAACAAACAAAACAAAAAAAAAAGCTTAAATAAAAAAAAAAAACAAAAACCTTGTCCGTACGTACGAATAAGGAAAAAAAAAGAAAAAATATATTGACTCGACACCTGTTCGGAAATCGGGAGAGCCTTCTCGAGAAGAACAGGCAAGAAACTCTGAAGGTCTACAAGAAGGTATACAACACATCAAGCTATGCATTTGCCTCTCATAGCCAAAATGTAAACGAAGCGTTGTTGTGTGTACTTCTCTAAATATATTTGAACTGTACTGTAATCCATTTACACATTTTATGCAAAATGTCCTAGTAATCTGTAGCAGAAGCAAGCATACTTAAATACATAATGTAATAACTTTCACGACATAATTTAAGACCTATGGAATTTATAAAGTCGTGCATTTTAGTGCGAACGTACGCATTTTGATTGAATAGACGCGTTATTCGCTATTACACGCATAATACAATTAAAAGAGCCAACAACAGTCCTCGCGTCGGCACAAAGTTTTCAAGGGACTAAGCAGCGCTGTCATCCCGGCAGACTCAAAGATTTCAAGAGACCAAACAGCGCTGTCATCCTGGCAGACTCAAAGATTTCAAGAGACCAAACAGCGCTGTCATCCTGGCAGACTCAAAAAACACAAAGTTTTCAAGAGACCAAACAGCGCTGTCATCCTGGCAGACTCAAAAAGACTCAAAGTTTTCAAGAGACCAAACAGCGCTGTCATCCTGGCAGACTCAAAAAGACTCAAAGATTTCAAGAGACCAAACAGCGCTGTCATCCTGGCAGACTCAAAAAGACTCAAAGTTTTCAAGAGACCAAACAGCGCTGTCATCCTGGCAGATTCAAAAAGACTCAAAGATTTCAAGAGACCAAGCATCGCTGTCATCCTGGCAGACTCAAAAAGGGCATAATA
Organism: Scirpophaga incertulas; assembly: GCA_036419045.1. Classification (NCBI taxonomy): domain Eukaryota; kingdom Metazoa; phylum Arthropoda; class Insecta; order Lepidoptera; family Crambidae; genus Scirpophaga; species Scirpophaga incertulas. The sequence continues at coordinate 2,614,626 of CM071637.1, forward strand.
GCTAGTGCCAATTAACAGCGATATTATAAATAAATCTCAATAAATTCCTATAAATATTAACAACGCGAAAACCCGCACGCAACGGACGCTGGTTACTCTTTTACGTAAAAATCAACGAATGGTCAATTGCAAAATATATTTTTAGCAATGACAGTATTCTAAAAAAAAGTACATTACCTCCCGTGCTAATCCAAGACTGTTAAGGTAAGATTCTCGCGAAAATAAATATCATCCTTATATATTGGGTTTTAGGGTCATTATTCAATACGACGATATTTTGTATGACCTGCAGAAATTGTGTTTGATTGTGACTGATTTTCCATTATATATCAGTGAACTATATAAATATGTATTTTTATAGGTCACTAATGTATTGTATAGCTATTAAAATATCCAATGGCATAGAATACTTTCCGGCCAGCTACGTGCCAATTGAATGTGACCCTAAACGAAGCAGTCACGTCGCCGCTACCGGCCGCCGGCCATTACGTTATTGTTTCGTTGTACGCGAGTGTCCACATTCTGAATCCGTTCCGCCGCCGCGCAAATGAGGCGTTGCAGAGATAAGTGAAGACTCTTCTAATTGTTGAGCCACGCGCACTCACTTCACTAGAGTTTACCACCAACTTGGCTCAAATGACGCGAGCGGTTGGCTATATGCGCGTGCGCAGCGCACCTGGTGCCCGTACACGTTGAACATTCCAAGTTAACTCAGTGAGAAAATATCTAAAAGTTTGATGTTATTTAATTGTTCCTTACTTAGTCGATAATAATCGTAATTCGATATCGATTAATATTTATAACTAGCTGACCCAAACGATAAATAAAAGACGTAAACTTTTTTTTATAATGGGAATCACCAAAACTAAATAAAGTTTTCTTCAAGCGAATCCGTTTTGTTGTTCAAAATTGTTGGTTTTATTACTAACTAATTAAATTAACTGAACATAATCTTTCTCGTCGTGTACACCGGCCAGACACCGCATCGCTTCGCGGTCGATTGCTTCAATTTCTACGTTCGTCCGTACGGAAGTAATTATATACCGAGATCCATACAAAAATATAAGTATCTGATACGCGTGCAGTGTTGCTTACTACATCTTCCATCCCGGTTGTAATTACTACACAATTAGTAAAAAGTGGCCGGTATTAATCTATGTACATTCATAAAGCTAACTGACAGACAGGAAATCAGGATGTTTCTAAATAATTTGTTAAGCATTACTTAAATTATTAATTTTAATGACTTAATTATCCTTACTAATATTATACGAGGGCTGCTACTTATGCATCCGAAATAGAAAAATTAAACAAACGTATATGGCTAAATATGGGTTTATTGTTTTTCAAAGTATTCTCCGCGATGATCGATACACTTTTGCATACGTTGAAACCAATTTTTATAGCATTTTTTCCACTCTGATTGCGGTATCTCTGAAACGTGCTGTTTGAACGCGTCGACGGCATCTTCACGGGTCGAAAAGCGTTGACCACGTAATTTATTCTTTACATTTGGGAATAAATAGAAATCATTAGGTGCCAAGTCTGGGCTATACGGTGGATGACCCATCGATTCTATTTTTTGACCCTCCAAAAATGTATTTGTTTCGCGTGATGTGTGACAGCTGGCATTGTCGTGGTGTAGAATGATTCTGCGTCGCTTGTTGTTTTTACGTATTTCTTCAAATACTTCCGGCAAACAAATGGTCGTGTACCACTCCGAATTGACCGTTTTACGATTCTCCAGTGGTATTGTAGTCACATGACCATTATACCAAAAAAGCACCAATTGCTTTAAAGCCATTTACTTTAAAGTGCTTTTTGCACGAGTCACAGGGTTAGTCTCATTTTGAAACACCCAAACTGTAGATTGTTGCTTGGTTTCGGGATCGTACGCATAGATCCAAGATTCATCACCTGTGTAGATGTTATAAACAGATTTTGAGTCACCTCCGTTAATTTTTTAACATATTCTTGCACCATTCGACGCGAGCTTCTTTTTGATGCTGAGTTAAGTTGTGCGGTATCCAACGCGAACAATTTTTTTTACGAACAAATGTTCATGTAATATTTTATTAATGCTTGTCATACATATGCCCAGAGTAGCCTCTATCTCGCGATACGTAACATGACGGTCTTGCATAATTAGTTTTCGTACAGCTTCAATGTTTTGTGGCACAACAACTGATTTCGGGCGATCTACCTTAACTTCGTCCGTGAGCTTACTCCGTCCACGATTGAACTCATTAAACCCATCATCATACACAGTGGTTTTTGATGGAGCTTCAACACCAAAAGTTGAAGTTAATTGATCTACGCACTGTTGTTGCGTTAAACCACGTCGAAAATCGTAATAAATCATAGCACGAATATTTTCACGTGTGAGTTCCATCATTTCAGCGATATGACATTTTAAACCCATCAGAAACAAAACACTAGCATACATAAGGAAAATAAAATAGCGGCCAGTATTTCAAAAAAAGAACGAATTTTACCATGGAGGTGATATATTGCGTTTAAAAATGTTGAAATCCCTGATTCCGGATAATTAAGTAGCAGCCCTTGTAAATCAGAAAGTGAGTTTGTTTGTTCCGCTTTCACGCCATAACTACTGAACCGATTGCTTTGAAATTTTGCAGACGTAAAATAAAAGTCCGGATTAAATAATAGTGTACTTTTTATCCCGGAAAATCGTCAGATCTCACGGGATGCGCAATAAAGGCTTTGCTCAAAAACTACTGCACAGATTTTCATGCGGTTTTGATCAATAGATAGAGTGATTCTTGAGCAAGGTTTTGCGGTATTTTTTTTTATCTCGGAAAAACGGATAGTCCCACGGGAAGCGCGATAAAACCTTCGCGCCATAAACCGACTTCCGCTTAAATTTGGACCCCTAATATTAAATTTGGAAAACGATCGGCCTATGTCGCGCTGGTCAGTGGCGGCCGGCGCAAGCGCAGCTCGCGTCAGCGCATAGTGTAGGCAACCTAGTATGTCAACGCAGCCTTTTTAACTTTGATTAGTAAATAACAAACGGTAATGGCCGCCGTTAAAAACATTGGAATGGGACATTACTTGATACGCTGACGCTTACGTGACGTGAGTCACCTTGCCAAACCCACCGAGCCTCACACTAAATGTGTTATTTGTTTGCTTGTGCCATGAGTAGTATAGCCCATTGTAGTCGCTTCGCGTCCACTTTTCGCGCGCTTACGCCGACATTGTCGGTCGAACTAACACGTCCATACAGATTGTACCGAGCGTAGCCTTCAGATCCGTGTCCAATCGGCTTTATTCTTTTATATGTTGACAATACATAAATGTAAAAGCGTGGACAAATTTTTGCAATATTTTGCTTACAATTTAATATCATTGTATACTAACATTATAAAAGATTGGCTCGATGGATATAAGCTACTGTAAATACTAATCCTGCGCAGACAATGTCGTCACCAGCTCGTAAAATCCACGAGGATTCTCAGCCTCACCTCTCCTGAGGGAAAAAGGAGTGATTCTCGACACGGCACATTGCCGGTCTCTGCAGCCCTAACCACTGCTAACTTGGTTCTTTTTTTGGACGGACCTATGCTGAAGCTTCAGATGGCTATGTCCAGCTTTGCAATGAGTGTATTTGTGGAAGGCGCACGAATAGAAGGATCGACACCTTGCCTGCTAACGACACCGGTGACTGTTCCGGAATCGTTAAGGTCGAAACTAGGAAGTCGACGCAACTTGAGCGCGCCGTCTAATGGCTAGAACGCTCAAGATCGGCGTGTAGTGGAGGGTGGAGGGTACGGGACGGTACCAGGTATGTGTTTGACGAGGGATGTGTAGCCCGTCGTCACTCACTTACCGACGAGGGACGTGGGTGTGTGGCGTGAGAGACGACGCGGTTGGTGGCCGGCGGAAGGGATTCGTTAGCGCGGGTGATTGGGTCGGACGGGTCGGATAAGACTGCTAACTTGGCTTTAAGTTTTTATAATAATTGTTTTTGTTTCTATTGGAAAAAAAAACATAAACTTTAAGAATATTTTATGAATAAATATAAATAATACCTATTATGTCTGTGTAATATGAATGACATTAGTCAGGTACCGTAGACAATTGCAATTTTTCGTTCAGATCACTCCAAAGTGGAACGTACGCGACCTCGCGCTAATGAGCGTCAACCTTTAACGGTGGTAATTAGAAGACTTTGTGGTAATGCTTGTGTGCTTGCATGAATAAGTAAACATCTATTTACAAGCACAAACAACCTTACTTGCCACCATAACAATTGTGCAGTTTTCTGAGTTTCCTTAGTTTATGAAAAAATCGTATCATTGCCTTGGCCCATCATTTCCTTTAATTTCTTTCATATTATCACGACTTTCTATTATTATTAGAGATCGGATAATCGGATGCATATTTATCTAAAGTTAATTTTTGGCTCACAAATTATGGAAGCGGCTTTTTAAAATACATTTTGTTAAATAAAAATCCCGGGAAAATACGGGACTGCAAATTCAACGTAGTGATATTGTTTGAAAATCACTAAATTAGCATGTGGTATTTATTTTCAAAAGACCAAGACTCCGGGTTCATTTATACAACTATGCATACGTATTTACATGAAGTTTAGTTTCAGTTCCCGTGCGATTTATGAATGTACGATTTATTACATGAGAGAGTGTTATACGAAAGTAGTGAGCTAGTTTGACTAAAACAATAATCAATTAAATAATTGAATAAAAAAACAGAATGGTGAAAAATTTTATTTAACAAAACAATAAAAAGCCGTTTCCATACTTTGTCTTAAATTAACTTTAGGTAAATATGCATCCGATTATCCGATCTCTAATTATTATATAGCAAGCTAACACCTCTGGAGCCGTATCACCAAATGTTTTATCTATGTTACACACGTGCCATAATGGCTCTCATTTTTATAATAGCAACTTCAGTTTTAATACATTCGAATGAGAAACTTTGACAGCGGTTTCATTACAGTGCCCATATAAAACCCGTTTCAATACGTAATCCACCGTCCGACTAATAATAAATTATAAGCGAAGATATTCTGTAACATGCACCCATTTTATAGGAATCCGCGCGACACATTTTTAATACAAACGGCTTCTGTTTTCTCCCTGGATAATTACACTTGAGTAATTTATTTTATTTTAATTTAATTTAATTAAGCTAGATTGACTTTTGTCTGATTTTTCGGTGTGTTCAGACACTCGGCAGTTCAAATTTAACATACACATTTAAAAAAAAATAAGCAAGACATAGCGTTGCAGCAAAATTTTTTTCATCCTTTCTTGTTGAAGAAACAATTTAAATAGGTTAATTTTTAGAACCACGAGCTGCCTCCCTACCTGCGGGCCGTGGTCGGGGACTATCTGCGCGACAGGACGATCGGCGTGATGGGACGGGACGGGATGGAAACGTCGAGGAGGGTCGAATGCGGCGTTCCGCAGGGGTCGGTGTTGGGACCCCTGCTATGGAAACTCGCATACGACGCGGTCCTTCGCACCAGCCTTCCTCGCGGCGTGAATGTCGTCTGCTACGCTGACGACACTCTCGTCGTGACGACTGGGGCCGACTTCGGGCCGGTGCTCAGGCTTGCCGAGCTTGGGGTGGCTTGTGTCGTGCGGGCGATCCGCCGGCTGGGCTTAGAAATAGCGCCTCACCGAGGCGCTATGGTTCCACGGCCTTCCGAGGCGCCGGGAACCACCCAGCTGCCGGATCCGGGTGGGTGACGCGGTGGTCCCGGTGGGGCCGTACATCAAATACCTGGGCCTCACCCTGGACCGCCGCTGGAGCTTCGAGGAGCATTTCGTGCGGTTGGTCCCCCGAGCCAAAAGGGTGGCGGCGCATTGCATCGCCTGCTGCCCAATCTCGGGGGACCGAGGGATGGAATTCGCCGCCTGTACGAGGGCGTCATGCGATCCGTGGCCATGTATGGGGCTCCCGTGTGGTCGCACGACTGCGCGAGGTCCCCCCGCTGCAGAGCTCTGCTACGGAGCCTGCAGCGGATAATGGCCATACGGATCGTACGAGGCTACCGTACAATCTCGTACGAGGCGGCAACGGTTCTGGGATGCTCCCCGCCATTCGACATCCTGGCCGACATGTACGCGGCGACGTATGCGTCGCGGCGTGTCGACCGGGGAGCGATGGGGGGGAGCACCCTGGAACCCGCGCACGAAGTGCCTAAGCGGGAGTGGCACCGACGGATTGTGGCGGCCTGGCGTGCGCAGCTTGAATTACGGATCTGCGCGCGCCAGCGGGCCGTCGGTGCCGTACTCCCGAACCTCGAAGCTTGGCTCCACGGAAGGAGGAGGTCACCTACCGATTGACTCAGATACTCACCGGGCACGGCTGCTTCGGTGAGTATCTGTGTCGAATAGGACGGGAGGGATCGACACATTGCCACCACTGTGCATCCGCCTCGACTCGGCCCAGCACACGCTGGCGGAGTGCCCCGCGTGGGCCTCCGAGCGCCGAGTCTTGGTCGCAGAGATCGGGCGAGATCTGTCTCCGCGGCATTGATTGCGGCAATGCTGGCGGACGAGGGAGGTTGGAGGGCTGTGGCCTCCTTCTGTGAAGCAGTGATGCTCCAGAAGGAGGCCGCCGAGCGGGGTCGGGAGATGGCCGATCCCACTCGAAGAAGGCGGCGCCGGGCTCGGTAGCACAGCTGCGGCGCCGCCGCGGGTCGCCGGCGGACGCGAGGATATCGCGACTGCTTCGGCGACCCGGGATGGACCACGCCCCTTCCGTGGCCGGGGGCGTCGTCGGTGGAGGAGACCGGGGGAGGTAGTAAGCCTCCCCGAGGAGGGCTCCCCTGTGTCGACGGGGGAGCGGAGGCTGGGGTTCCCGGAAGAAGCTTTCTGTTCCCGGGGGCTCCCTACATGCCGAGGAAGGCCATCGCTGAGGTTTTAGTGGGTAGGCCTCCCCTTCTGGGGAGGAGAGCCCCACATAACCCCGGCTCGCCACAGCCGGGGTATGCAATTTAATGCATAAAAAAAAAAAAAAAAAAAAAAGGTTAACTTTTAGAGAAATGAGCAGGGTATTATGAATTGATTTTGTTTTCTATTCGTAGGTTTTGGAATAGCTGTTGTCCGTATTACACTCTATGGGTGAGTTGGAAAACAGCGGAACACCAATAATAGATTCTACAAATACCTATTTTTCAACTGTCGTGACCTTGATGTTTCCATATTTTACAACCAAAGTATCGAATCGAAGTCTTATAATTAATATTATTAATTACGAGGGCTGCTACTTAAGTATCCGGAATCTGGGATTTCAACATTTTTAAACGCAATATATAAATTTGTTCTTTTTTTGTTAGTAGTGTTTTGTTTCTGATGGGTTTAAAATGTCATATCGCTGAAATGATGGAACTCACACGTGAAAATATTCGTGCTATGATTTATTGCGATTTTCGACGTGGTTAACGCAACAACAGTGCGTAGATCAATTAACTTCAATTTTTGGTGTTGAAGCTCCATCAAAAACCATTGTGTATCACTTAGTGAGTTCAATCATGGACGGAGTAAGCTCACGGACGAAGATAAGGAAGGTCGCCCGAAATCAGTCGTTGTGCCACAAAACATTGAAGCTGTACGAAAACTAATTATGCAAGACCGTCATGTTACGTATCGCGAGATAGAGGCTACTCTGGGCATATGTAAGACAAGCATTAATAAAATATTACATGAACATTTGTTCGTAGAAAAAATTTGTTCGCGTTGGATACCGCACAACTTACCTCAGCATCAATAAGAAGCTCGCGTCGAATGGTGCAAGAATATGATAAAAAAATTTAACGAAGGTGACTCAAAATCTGTTTATAACATCTACACAGGTGATGAATCTTGGATCTATGCGTACGATCTCGAAACTAAGCAACAATCTACAGTTTGGGTGTTTCAAAATGAGCCGAACCCTACGAAAATGACTCGTGCAAAAAGCACTTTAAAGCAAATGGTGGCCTGCTATTTTGATATTAATGGTCATGTGGCTACAATACCACTGGAGAATCGTAAAACGGTCAATTCGGAGTGGTACACGACCATTTGTTTGCCGGAAGTATTTGAAGAAAAATGTAAAAACAACAAGCGACGCAGAATCATTCTACACCACGACAATGCCAGCTGTCACACATCACGCGAAACAAATACATTTTTGGAGGGTCAAAAAATAGAATGATTGGATTGGCACCTAATGATTTCTATTTATTCCCAAATGTAAAGAATAAATTACGTGGTCAACGATTTTCGACCCGTGAAGATGCCGTCGACGCGTTCAATAAACCCATATTTAGCCATATACGTTTGTTTAATTTTTCTATTCCGGATACATAAGTAGCAGCCCTCATATTATGCATTTTATTCCTTCCTTCGTATATAAAATCTTGTATGCAACTGTACATAATTTGTCTTTTTATACTCTGTACTCCCATCAATATAACAGTTGCATAAATAGCGGTTTTCATTAAAAGCATGGAGGTCTGTTATAAATAAAATTTAGGTCATTTAGCTCTCAGGTATTATATACTTGAGAGTTGCCCACATTATTGAAATTGAATTATCTATCAACGCTCTTAAATATCTGCCAAAGGGTTTTCCCTGATCCTAACGTCGACGAAAGGTCATATCTTAATTGAATTACATCTATCTTTGAAATTCTGAGATTGAAACATAGATATCACTTAATAAATATTGACCGATTCTCTTTGATTGAAATAAGTTGCAATTCAGGTTATTTGTCGAGCAATTCAGCTCGGCCGGCTCTCACTAGGGAACGTAGGTGTGAGAGTTGCGGTAACGATGAGCGCGTCCGGCAGGGCCCAACACGCCGGGCAAGTTCATCGTGTGGTTCCGCAACGAGACCACGCTGCTGGTGCTGTGGCAGCCGCCGTACCCGCCGGGCGCGTACTCGCACTACAAGGTGTCCATCGTGCCGCCCGACGCGCGCGACTCCGAGCAGTACGTGGAGAAGGAGGGCGAGCCGCCCGGGCCCGCGCAGGCCGCCTTCAAGGGGCTGGTGCCGGGCCGCGCCTACAACATCAGCGTGCAGACCGTGGCCGAGGGCGCGCTCTCCGCGCCCACCACCGCCACCTACCGCACCGTGCCGCTGCGGCCGCGCGCCGTGGCCGCGCCGCTGCCCGCGCGCGCCGAGGCCGCCTTCACCGCGCGCTGGCTGCCGCCCGCCGAGCCCAGGTGCGTGTGTCTGTGTGTCTGCCTGCAACATCAGCGTGCAGACCGTGGCCGAGGGCGCGCTCTCCGCGCCCACCACCGCCACCTACCGCACCGTGCCGCTGCGGCCGCGCGCCGTGGCCGCGCCGCTGCCCGCGCGCGCCGAGGCCGCCTTCACCGCGCGCTGGCTGCCGCCCGCCGAGCCCAGGTGCGTGTGTCTGTGTGTCTGCTGTCCGCGCCCACCACCGCCACCTACCGCACCGTGCCGCTGCGGCCGCGCGCCGTGGCCGCGCCGCTGCCCGCGCGCGCCGAGGCCGCCTTCACCGCGCGCTGGCTGCCGCCCGCCGAGCCCAGGTGCGTGTGTCTGTGTGTCTGCTGTCCGCGCCCACCACCGCCACCTACCGCACCGTGCCGCTGCGGCCGCGCGCCGTGGCCGCGCCGCTGCCCGCGCGCGCCGAGGCCGCCTTCACCGCGCGCTGGCTGCCGCCCGCCGAGCCCAGGTGCGTGTGTCTGTATGTCTGCTGTCCGCGCCCACCACCGCCACCTACCGCACCGTGCCGCTGCGGCCGCGCGCCGTGGCCGCGCCGCTGCCCGCGCGCGCCGAGGCCGCCTTCACCGCGCGCTGGCTGCCGCCCGCCGAGCCCAGGTGCGTGTGTATGACTGTATGTCTGTATGCTGCCCCCTCCCAAGCCCAGAAGCCCACGCCGTACCTGATCTGAGTCACTGCGGTCGCCGGAAATATCTGCACTAATCCAGACCATAGACTTGCAGAACTCCAGGCGCTAATGTTGGGTTATCACTTGAAATGATATAATACTATAGGAAATCAGAAGTAAAATGCTTTAAAAAAAATTAACAACTTTTAATAACCTAATTTCTTACATCAATTACAAATAATTCGAAATTAACATTGATCTAAAATCAACAGTAAAACACTATGGGGAATAACAAACATAGAAAAAATATCACCAAAAACAATCGTTACGTCCGACCGGTCCGATGTCCAAGAGCTAAGAGAGCGCGAGCAACCAAGCACCCGGCCTTTTATAGGCAAAGTGCGGGCGCCCCCACTCCTATTCCTTTTACTCCTTACACGGCTTCTCCTGACATCCTGACGTCCTCGTCAGGTATTATCTCACAGGTCACTATCGGCGTCGCTAAGTTCCAGCTCGGGAAGGTCACATTGTGTTGAAGGTCCAGGCTGCGGTGATCCTTGTTCATCCAAATCAGGCATATCCAATGCGGTAGCTGGACTCGGCTCGTCTTGTATGGGAAGTTCCTGCCCTGGTGCCACGAGAGTTTCATCATCTCGCTCGCTTACTTTAAATTAGAAACACAAGGACAAGAATAAGCAATAGTACTTATTGCAAATTTTATCATTATTTTAGTTTGGTGTTAATTATTGTTAGGTCAGTTATCCCATAACCACGATGTTGCGATTGCGACGCAACATTGAACCTTCCTTCCCAACATTTATAAACATACACACTTAATTTTAATCATGCGAGGGACACGAGATGATGGACGAATGATTTCTTTTGAATCGAAAACCTCCATCTCCTCGTGGCCAGAGAGGGTCACAGGTGGTTGCCATACGGTAACCCACCCTTCAGTGACCAGAACAGAGGTGCTATGGTGCGAACTGACTCCAACGGAGATCAATACCACCACAGCACAGAGAGGATTGAGGCAGCCCGCAGGCTTACATACTCAATCAGAAACCAGAGAGTGATACACATCACTAGAATGAGGGCTATCACATAGCCAGACAGCACTGCCACTCACCCTCGAAGAATGCAGTGCACGCCTCGGGTGTCCATTCACCCCTCCATGGCACCATATACTGGGCAGCAGCATAGGTTGTCTTCCCATATGCACCGGCCACCAGTCGTAGCTCATACCGACCATTAGGCAAAGCTCGAACAACGTGATATGGGCCGCGCATACCAGAGTCCAGCTTCCCACGTGACTGAGCGTACTTGATAACGTACACCAGGTCACCTTCCTGAAACACACGAGGAGGGCATCTACCCTCGTTAACGTAAGAGTCTTGGTCAGATTGGTTCTTTAACAGCCGCTCGGCCGTCCTTTGCCGCACCATCTCTCTATGACCTTCGCGGTTAGCATTTGTAGGGTGTATTGCGACATCTCGCACTAGAACCCGAATAGCTGGAGTGGCGCTCTCGTGACCGATAAGTAGATTTAATGCCGATGTTTGAGTAGTCCGCTGTTTCGTTAGATTAAGAATCAACTGTAGCTGCCACAGCTCGTCAGCCCACTCGCGCTTCCTGTGGTTGGTCTCAATTCGGAGCATGTTGAGAACGGTGCGAATGTAACGTTCCACCTGGCCATTAGAGTGATGCATTTCGGGCGTAATGTGGTGGACTTCAACTCCTAAGACTTGCATCCATGAAGTAAATCCAATGGACTCATACATCCGACCTCTATCGGAAACAATCATACGGGGCGTACCAAATAGAGAGAATACAATTTTAAAAATGCGTTTTAGCTCATCGAGATCTTGTCGAGCGATTGGTTTTAACAAACAAAATTTAGTGTAAGCGTCTATCACAACCATGACGTGCTTATAACCTTTAGACTCTGGAAGAGGCCCCAATACATCAGTATGCAAAGTGTCAAATGGTACATTTGGTTTGTGCCAAGAAGTGATAGGCTGTAGTGGTGCACGAGGCACTCTTTTATGAGCAACACAAGTTAAACAATGAGCAATATATTTTTTTACAAAGGCCCGTAACCCAGGAAACCAGAAATGTCTTAAAATTAAATCTACTGTCTTATCGGCACAGATATGCCCATGCTCATCATGAAATATTCTAAGAAGGCTCAAACGATAGCCCTTCGGTATGTAACAAAGGAGCCTAGGTTCCTCACCCGTACAGCTATGCCGATAATACAGGATATCGTTACGCCTAACATAACGTGACGCATCCAGCTCGCCCTGGTCAAGAGCTCTCAGCAATTGAAGAGTATCTTTATCCCCTGACTGAGCGATCTGGGCCCAATTGCGCGGCCTTTCGACATTATTCACAACGTTACATGGGTTCCGGCTAAGGTAGTCCGCGTGCGGCAACATGGCGCCTTTTCGATATTGAATATCAAAGTTAAAATCTTGGAGGTATACCCACCATCTCGCCACGCGTGGTAACAAATCCCGCTTATTTTGTGTCGCTTTAAGAGCGTTACAATCTGTTATGACAGTAAACCGGTTACCAATGAGATAATGTCGGAAGTGTTTTAGTGCCTTTACCACAGCCAGAGTCTCTAATTCATATGAATGGTATTTGGCTTCAGCTCCTTTAGTTACCTGACTGTAGTAACCCACCACACGTTTGGTGCCATCTTTGTGAACCTGTAGCAGGACTGCGCCATAACCAATACTACTCGCGTCCGTGTGTACCTCTGTAGATAGTTCGGGCTTAAATATTGCTAACACCGGTTCTGTAGTTAAATATGTAATCACTTCCTGACGTACGCGTTCCTGCTCAGGTCCCCAAACGAATGGCACGTCCTTCCGAGTAAGACGCGCGATACAAGAAGTCCTTGCAGAGTAGTTAGCAATGTATTTACGGAAATACCCTGCCAAACCTAAAAATTGTCTGACCTGTTTCGCATTTTGCGGGGGAGAAGTATCAGCAAGTGCTAGGATCTTACTCTTTGAAGGACGAACCTCGCCGTTTGATATCACTCGCCCTAGGTACTCAATTTCGGTGCACATAAATGAACATTTCTTTAAATTAATTGAAAAACCGGCAGTAGTTAGGGTGGCTAGAACCTCGCTCAAGGTCTGCAATCCTTCCTCAATTGACTCGTGGATGATTAAACAGTCGTCAATGTACACCAATACCTTTCCTCCGTCGATGAATTTACGTAGAGTTTGACTTATAATACGCTGGTAAACTATGGGAGCATTGGCCAAACCGTACGGCATTTTTACATATTCAAAATGGCCTTCAGGCGTCACAAAGCCAGTTAGGGGAACAGACTCCTCATCTAGTTTTATTTGATGGAAGCCTGTTGCCATGTCTAAAGTGCTGAAGTACCTCCCACTACCTAAACGGTCGATATGATCATCGATAAGGGGCAGGGGGTATCTGTCCCTTACCGTAATCCTATTAAGCGCTCGAAAATCCACGCACATGCGATCAGAGCCATCCTTCTTCTTAACCAAGAGCACCGGGCTTGAATAGGGAGACTCCGACTCGCGTACAATCCCCTTTGACATCAGGTCCTTAACTATTTCACGGACCCTCAACTTCTCGTCGTGGGACATTCTATATGGGCGGTAATTAACAGGGGCATCGCTGCTGAGTCGAATGTGCATACTGCCGGTTATTACAGTTGAGGTGGCAGTGCCCGAGATCATGTATCGTGAATACTTATCAAGGATAAACTTTAGCTTAGACAAATCATCACCCACTAGTTCTGTGTTAATTACTTGACACTCATTCGACTCAACAGCAGATACCACATTAGGTCTCGAAACGCGCACAATACGTTGCAAATTCTTGGTGCGTATGTAAGTAATACCGTCCCTATTTAGCACGTCCGTCCCAATAATTATAGGCGCGTTCATACATTCACTCGGTACTACCAACAAATCTACTTCGAGGGATACACCGTCTAGCTCAATGTCCAAAGTAACATAAGAATTTATTTTAATAATCGACTCACCTACCCCCTTTATCTGCGATTCGATTGGTTTATATTTGCACGAAAAATGTTTCACTACTTTTGAAGATATGAGTGAAACACCAATAGCACCAGTATCTATCAGAATATCCACTGGAATGCCCTGGATGACCCCGACTACTACGTCATTGCGCCCTTCGTGGGTAGGTGTACAAAAGTTAACATTATTTTTATTTTTCTGTTGATCAACCCGCTGTTTTGCAAAACAAGAAGAGATATCATGACCTAATTTTTTACAATAAGCACATGAAACTGCAGTTTTTATATCCTTAGTTTCTTTTCTAATGTTATTATCTGTTTGCATAGGTTTAGATTTCTTAGGGCATTCGTTTTGCTTATGATTGAGTTCACCGCAATAAAAGCACTTAGGACCAAAAGTCTTTGTATTTCTTTTGAAATTTGAAAACCGATCATTACTTTTAATGGTTACTAACGGGCGGGTAGTGCGAAAATCATTGTTGTGTTTGGAAGGTTTAATAAAAGTAGATAAAAAATTCACTAAGTCGTTAGGTTTTAAATTAGCGTTTGTAGCGGTTGCCTTAACATGCGGGTCGTTGATACCCCTCAATACGATTTCGGTCACTAAATCATCGCTAAGGCCTCTTACAATGCGTAAACGTAATAAAGATTTTCTAGCATAGTCAGCATACGTATTGAATTTATCAGAATTGGTGCTCATGACCTCATACAGAATACCCGCTGAGTCGATGCGTCTGATACATAATGGCTTAAAATCGTTCTTAAAATTAGACCAAGATCGATCATCAGTTACCCATTCGTTCAGCCAAGATTTGGCGTCCCCCTTAAGACAATTTCCTATACGAGACAAGCACTCAGAATCATCCCATCGATTCAAAACCTTGGCCCGATCAACCTCGGCACACCAGACATCGACGTCGTGAATTCTTGGGTCGAAATTCGAAACATAATAGTGTTGAGAGCTCACGGTTTTCAATGACTGGATCGCTTCAACGATTTGTTCCGTACCTCGACTCGCAGGTGACATACAATCACGTGAACGCCCCTCCAACGCCTCCAAACGTGACAAGATGGCTCCCAACGGCTCGGAGTCACCGTAGTGCGCCGGTGTCCGGAGATTGGTGCCAGGATCAATGCGCGCCCGCACATCGCTACGGCTGCGGCTCCGTTGTCTCCCCGGTGTCGCCGGTGTTCGCGAATGATCACGGGAACGGCGCTTACAGGAACGCCGGTCGCGGGAACGCCGGTCGTGGGAGCGCCGGTCACGGGAGCGCCGCCGGTCGCGGGAGCGCGTGTCGTGGGAGCGCCGCCGGTCCTGGGAGCGTTGCTCGCCAGAGCGCCGATCGCGAGAATGCCGGCTGCATGAATGACGTATATCGGAGCGACTGGACCTGTCCATTGTGACACACCAAACACAACCACGAGACACAAATATCACAAAAAAAAACAATAACACAAAAAAAAACGTTTCACTGCGTGTAAAAATGTGTGGGTAGTTAAATTATTTCTTTTCACTATAGACCGCACACAAAAACTAATTATTTACTCGATAAATAGGATTGAACTATAAATTAGAAAAATGTGGGAGCGAATTTACGTATCCCACTTCTGATATAGGAAATCAGAAGTAAAATGCTTTAAAAAAAATTAACAACTTTTAATAACCTAATTTCTTACATCAATTACAAATAATTCGAAATTAACATTGATCTAAAATCAACAGTAAAACACTATGGGGAATAACAAACATAGAAAAAATATCACCAAAAACAATCGTTACGTCCGACCGGTCCGATGTCCAAGAGCTAAGAGAGCGCGAGCAATTTTTTTTTTTTTTTTTTTTTTTTTTTTTCCTCAGGAGAGGAGGCTGAGAATCCATCATGGATACCAACGCAACAGGCAAGCAGATGCGTGATTATGTCGGACTCCTGGTACTGTCGAGACGGCTCGACTACACAGACCTACCGACTAAACTCAGCCTAGCCTTTGGTCCTATTGACCCTACTGGCTTTATTGACGAGAAGAATTGAGCGCGAGCAACCAAGCACCCGGCCTTTTATAGGCAAAGTGCGGGCGCCCCCACTCCTATTCCTTTTACTCCTTACAATACTATATATTAGCCATACTTACCATCTTTTTATTTATTTTCTAGCGAGTTCGAGAAGTACCAGGTGTCGGTGAGTGAGAGTGGAGGCGGAAGCGGAAACGGAGGTGGTGGGGGGCGGCGCATCGCGCCCGTGGTGCGGCCGAGGGATGCGCCCACGGAGCACCGCTTCGAGGGGCTGGAGCCCGGAGGACACTACACCGTCACCGTCAAGACCATGTCCGGCAAGGTCACCTCCTGGCCCGCCAGCGCCGACCTCACGCTCAGTATGTCATTTCTCAATATTACTCATTTTCTATGTCACAAAGATGCATTTAATCTTCACAGGGATCTTTGAATTCTTTCTTATGCATGTTAACCAAGGCAAATAACGTCGTGATTGACTTAGGCTCAATTACTCCATTTTAGAGCAGGATCCTGCCTATTTGTATATATCTCATTATTTCTAACGCACTACATATTTTTTTTGTTACATAGACCTTTATAGACATTAATTGATGTTATAATAAATTTAAAAATATGAGATTATTGCTCCGCTATACCAAAATTAGCTGCCGGCTAGTGTATAGTTTATATCATAACATAAAGTCTGTTCTGTCCCGCAGAGCCGCTGCCGGTGCGCGACCTGCAGTGGCAGTGGCAGCGCGCCGCGCCCGCGCCCGCGCCCGCCGCCGCGGCCGCGCCCGCCGCCAGTGGCGCCCCCGCCGCGCCCGCTCCCACGCCCGACGTCGTGCTGCTGCGCTGGGGCCCCGCCCCGCATAGCACGCAGGACCAATACAAGGTGCCCACTGTAGACAACATTCAATGTATATTTCCTATGATCGAATTAGGATTCTCTAAAGATGAAGAGGAACACCCAACCCCAAAAAAATAAGCATTATTAAAAATGTTAAACAATTTTTAACACCCTTGCTCGTAAAGCTGATGTAATTCCACCGATTTAAATATATAAAGCGGGTCATAAAAAACGTGTGTCGCCAAGGCAAATAGTTAAGTTATAGTCCATACAAATTCCATAACAGTAATATTTGCCATTTCGCTCGCTGTTACTATTCAAATTTGGAACTAAGTGTTTCCTCGCAAATGTGTTAAAAAACGTTGTACAATATACGTGCGTATTGGTTATAACATGCCCGGCTCATTTAAGCCGCCGCCTTCGGCTTGAGCTGAAATTCCGCCTCGCATGTTATAACCAACATAACGCACTAATATTATAATGTACTATAACGAACGCTGCAGCAGCTGTATAATTACGAACATGTCGTGCGGCAGATCTCGTACCACGAGGCGGGCCCGTCGCGCGACGACTCCAACACGCTGACCACGGCGCACACCAACGTCACGCTGGAGGCGCTGCTGCCGGGACGCAACTACACCGTCACGGTAACACGCCGACCACGGCGCACACCAACGTCACGCTGGAGGCGCTGCTGCCGGGACGCAACTACACCGTCACGGTAACACGCCGACCACGGCGCACACCAACGTCACGCTGGAGGCGCTGCTGCCGGGACGCAACTACACCGTCACGGTAACACGCCGACCACGGCGCACACCGACGTCACGCTGGAGGCGCTGCTGCCGGGACGCAACTACACCGTCACGGTAACACGCCGACCACGGCGCACACCAACGTCACGCTGGAGGCGCTGCTGCCGGGACGCAACTACACCGTCACGGTAACACGCCGACCACGGCGCACACCGACGTCACGCTGGAGGCGCTGCTGCCGGGACGCAACTACACCGTCACGGTAACACGCCGACCACGGCGCACACCGACGTCACGCTGGAGGCGCTGCTGCCGGGACGCAACTACACCGTCACGGTAACACGCCGACCACGGCGCACACCGACGTCACGCTGGAGGCGCTGCTGCCGGGACGCAACTACACCGTCACGGTAACACGCCGACCACGGCGCACACCGACGTCACGCTGGAGGCGCTGCTGCCGGGACGCAACTACACCGTCACGGTAACACGCCGACCACGGCGCACACCGACGTCACGCTGGAGGCGCTGCTGCCGGGACGGCAACTACACCGTCACGGTAACACGCCGACCACGGCGCACACCAACGTCACGCTGGAGGCGCTGCTGCCGGGACGCAACTACACCGTCACGGTAACACGCCGACCACGGCGCACACCAACGTCACGCTGGAGGCGCTGCTGCCGGGACGCAACTACACCGTCACGGTAACACGCCGACCACGGCGCACCCGACGTCACGCTGGAGGCGCTGCTGCCGGGACGCAACTACACCGTCACGGTAACACGCCGACCACGGCGCACACCGACGTCACGCTGGAGGCGCTGCTGCCGGGACGCAACTACACCGTCACGGTAACACGCCGACCACGGCGCACACCAACGTCACGCTGGAGGCGCTGCTGCCGGGACGCAACTACACCGTCACGGTAACACGCCGACCACGGCGCACACCAACGTCACGCTGGAGGCGCTGCTGCCGGGACGCAACTACACCGTCACGGTAACACGCCGACCACGGCGCACACCAACGTCACGCTGGAGGCGCTGCTGCCGGGACGCAACTACACCGTCACGGTAACACGCCGACCACGGCGCACACCGACGTCACGCTGGAGGCGCTTTACAAAATACTAAATGCTTAAGGCTCTGAGTTTATGCAGAAGAAGCTCAACTAATATTTAATGGAAAGCTATAGAGGGTAATTTGAAAAACATGTGTTCACTCGTCGACTGAGTAAATGAGAAATGAAGCTGCCAAGCTCGAGAGCGCTCGGATAAGTTCGGTTGCTGTCGCTCGAACGCTACATAGCACACGTGGCGCCATCTGTTTTTCGTTATCGACAACACGCAAAATGTCGGACAGCAACGCCCAGCTCAATAGTTTGCACTCGCTGTTATACCCTCCGTTGGCATATTTTTTTGTCTTTTACAATATTGTATTAGATATAATTTAGGTTTTATAGATTTTAGATTCGATCATCTATACAAGTAAATAAAATTGGATTGTCTGTTTGTAATATTAAAATAACCGCTTTCTACTACATACATATGAATGTATATACGGTACACATATTAAAATACATATTTTTAAAATTTTTGCCTGTCTGTTTGTTCCGGCTAATCTCTGGAACGGTTGGATTGATTTGGACGGGACTTTCACTGGCAGATAGCTTATGTAATAAGGAATAACTTATGCTACTAAAAAAAACATTGCACGTGGACGAAGTCGCGGACATAGCTAGTCCATACTAATATTATAAATGGGATAGTGTGTCTGTCTGTTTGGTCGTCTTTCACGACAAAACGGAGCGACAAATTGACGTGACAACTACTGCACAGATTTTCATGCGGTTTTCATCAATAGATAGAGTGATTCTTGAGCAAAGTTTTGCGGTATTTTTCATCTCGGAAAAACGGATAGTCCCACGGGAAACGCGGTAAAACCTTCGCACCATAAAGGGAGCGTTCAAGTATTACGTAACGCACCCCCCCTGTAACGCACCGTAACGTTAAACAACTTGCGTGATAAAATGACGACCATACTAATACAATCGAGGGATTCCCCGTAAAACGTAAACGAAAAGGGTTGCCGATTTGTTATAAAAAAAGACCCGCTCCTGTCCCTATAACGCATCGTAACATTTTACCGAGACCACCCCCCCCCCCCCCCCCAATTCAGTAGTAGGTGAGCACTGTATCGTGCAGCAGATGAACATGATTCGGGGTACGTGAACAGGTGGCGGCGGTGTCGCGCGGCGTGGAGTCCAACGAGAGCGCGGTGTCGCTGAGCACGCGGCCGCTGGCGCCCGTGCTGCTGGCGGAGCCGGGCCCGGCGCCCGGTGGCGGTGCCTCGCGACCCTCGCTGGCCGTGCGCTGGGTGTCCGACGTGAACAGCCGCCAGCGCGGCTACCGGCTGCGCGTGCGCCGCGTGCTGCCCGCGCCCGCCGACGCGCTGCCCGCCGACACGGTGCGTGCTACTTGTACTGCTACTCCGCTGTACCTTACGACTGACTAAATCAACACTACTTGTACCTTGAACTTATGAAAAGGCAATTCAGCTACACTATCTGGAGACTCAGATACTCACCGGGCACGGCTGCTTCGGTGAGTATCTGTGCCGAATAGGACGGGAGGGATCGACACATTGCCACCACTGCGCATCCGACCTCGACTCGGCCCAGCACACGCTGGCGGAGTGCCCCGCGTGGGCCTCCGAGCGCCGAGTCTTGGTCGCAGAGATCGGGCGAGATCTGTCTCCGCCGGCATTGATTGCGGCAATGCTGGCGGACGAGGGAGGTTGGAGGGCTGTGGCCTCCTTCTGTGAAGCAGTGATGCTCCAGAAGGAGGCCGCCGAGCGGGGTCGGGAGATGGCCGATCCCGCTCGAAGGAGGCGGCGCCGGGCTCGGTAGCACAGCTGCGGCGCCGCCGCGGATCGCCGGCGGGCGCGAGGAAGTCGCGACTGCTTCGGCGACCCGGGATGGACCACGCCCCTTCCGTGGCCGGGGGGCGTCGTCGGTGGAGGAGACCGGAGGAGGTAGTAGCCTCCCCCGAGGAGGGCTCCCCTCTAGACAGGGGAGCGGAGGCTGGGGTTCCTGGAAGTGGCTCTATGTTCCCGGGGGCTCCCTACATGCCTGAGGAAGGCCATCCCTGAGGTTTTTAGTGGGTAGGCCTCCCCCTTCTGGGGAGGAGAGCCCCACATAACCGCCGGCTCGCCACAGCCGGGGTATGCAATTTAATGCATTTTCCTCAGGGAAACAAAAAAAAAAAAGCTACACTATCTGGAATCTTGTTATAAAAATTTACACTTTTCCCCCCAAACGAAACTCTAGTTTTTTGTAGGCTGTACGTTGGAACGGCAAGTTTATTTTTATTTTTTGTGTTTAAATTATGTATGAAATGTGTGCAAAAATCAAATTTTCATAAGTATACTGGCCCGCTAAAGTCATTATATTCATCTCTTTAAATTAATCTCTAAGAGAATCCCTTGCTCGTAAATAGTTGCATAAATAGTTGTTTTTATCTCGTGTGGCTTTGAAAATCAATTCAATTTTAAAGCACATAAATTGGCGCTCTCGATTCATATTACATACATAGCATCTTACATACTGAGCAATATTTTACTATGTCATATAATTTTAGCTGCGTTTGCAACCTTGAGTTGTAATGATTAACTTTATTAATATTCTTTTTTGTTTAGTGTGCGATTTAACTTTACCCTTTACTTTTATAACTTTTATTATTATTCGACAATATACGTCAGTTTTAACTTATGGTCATTTTTCTCTGCACACCGACCAAACTCAACCCCATTTCATTCATACTCAAGTGTACACCGCACATGTGGACACTGACGCTGACGTGGGTTGCGGTTGCGGTTGCAGATCGAGACCACGGAGACCAACACGACGCTGGAGGCGCTGCGGCCGGGCGCCGTGTACGAGCTGCAGGCCGCCGCCCTCAGCCACGGCGTCAGCAGCGAGTGGCACACCCTGCTGGTGCCCGTCCGTGAGTGGCGCCGCTCCTCGACAAACCCCTCGCTTACAGTGGTGCCGTGTACGAGCTGCAGGCCGCCGCCCTCAGCCACGGCGTCAGCAGCGAGTGGCACACCCTGCTGGTGCCCGTCCGTGAGTGGCGCCGCTCCTCGACAAACCCCTCGCTTACAGTGGCGCCGTGTACGAGCTGCAGGCCGCCGCCCTCAGCCACGGCGTCAGCAGCGAGTGGCACACCCTGCTGGTGCCCGTCCGTGAGTGGCGCCGCTCCTCGACAAACCCCTCACTTACAGTGGCGCCGTGTACGAGCTGCAGGCCGCCGCCCTCAGCCACGGCGTCAGCAGCGAGTGGCACACCCTGCTGGTGCCCGTCCGTGAGTGGCGCCGCTCCTCGGCAAACCCCTCACTTACAGCGGCGCCGTGTACGAGCTGCAGGCCGCCGCCCTCAGCCACGGCGTCAGCAGCGAGTGGCACACCCTGCTGGTGCCCGTCCGTGAGTGGCGCCGCTCCTCGACAAACCCCTCACTTACAGTGGCGCCGTGTACGAGCTGCAGGCCGCCGCCCTCAGCCACGGCGTCAGCAGCGAGTGGCACACCCTGCTGGTGCCCGTCCGTGAGTGGCGCCGCTCCTCGGCAAACCCCTCACTTACAGTGGCGCCGTGTACGAGCTGCAGGCCGCCGCCCTCAGCCACGGCGTCAGCAGCGAGTGGCACACCCTGCTGGTGCCCGTCCGTGAGTGGCGCCGCTCCTCGGCAAACCCCTCACTTACAGCGGCGCCGTGTACGAGCTGCAGGCCGCCGCCCTCAGCCACGGCGTCAGCAGCGAGTGGCACACCCTGCTGGTGCCCGTCCGTGAGTGGCGCCGCTCCTCGGCAACCCCTCACTTACAGTGGCGCCGTGTACGAGCTGCAGGCCGCCGCCCTCAGCCACGGCGTCAGCAGCGAGTGGCACACCCTGCTGGTGCCCGTCCGTGAGTGGCGCCGCTCCTCGACAAACCCCTCACTTACAGTGGCGCCGTGTACGAGCTGCAGGCCGCCGCCCTCAGCCACGGCGTCAGCAGCGAGTGGCACACCCTGCTGGTGCCCGTCCGTGAGTGGCGCCGCTCCTCGGCAAACCCCTCACTTACAGTGGCGCCGTGTACGAGCTGCAGGCCGCCGCCCTCCAGCCACGGCGTCAGCAGCGAGTGGCACACCCTGCTGGTGCCCGTCCGTGAGTGGCGCCGCTCCTCGGCAAACCCCTCACTTACAGCGGCGCCGTGTACGAGCTGCAGGCCGCCGCCCTCAGCCACGGCGTCAGCAGCGAGTGGCACACCCTGCTGGTGCCCGTCCGTGAGTGGCGCCGCTCCTCGGCAAACCCCTCACTTACAGCGGCGCCGTGTACGAGCTGCAGGCCGCCGCCCTCAGCCACGGCGTCAGCAGCGAGTGGCACACCCTGCTGGTGCCCGTCCGTGAGTGGCGCCGCTCCTCGGCAAACCCCTCACTTACAGCGGCGCCGTGTACGAGCTGCAGGCCGCCGCCCTCAGCCACGGCGTCAGCAGCGAGTGGCACACCCTGCTGGTGCCCGTCCGTGAGTGGCGCCGCTCCTCGGCAAACCCCTCACTTACAGTGGCGCCGTGTACGAGCTGCAGGCCGCCGCCCTCAGCCACGGCGTCAGCAGCGAGTGGCACACCCTGCTGGTGCCCGTCCGTGAGTGGCGCCGCTCCTCGACAAACCCCTCGCTTACAGTGGCGCCGTGTACGAGCTGCAGGCCGCCGCCCTCAGCCACGGCGTCAGCAGCGAGTGGCACACCCTGCTGGTGCCCGTCCGTGAGTGGCGCCGCTCCTCGACAAACCCCTCGCTTACAGTGGCGCCGTGTACGAGCTGCAGGCCGCCGCCCTCAGCCACGGCGTCAGCAGCGAGTGGCACACCCTGCTGGTGCCCGTCCGTGAGTGGCGCCGCTCCTCGGCAAACCCCTCACTTACAGTGGCGCCGTGTACGAGCTGCAGGCCGCCGCCCTCAGCCACGGCGTCAGCAGCGAGTGGCACACCCTGCTGGTGCCCGTCCGTGAGTGGCGCCGCTCCTCGACAAACCCCTCACTTACAGTGGCGCCGTGTACGAGCTGCAGGCCGCCGCCCTCAGCCACGGCGTCAGCAGCGAGTGGCACACCCTGCTGGTGCCCGTCCGTGAGTGGCGCCGCTCCTCGACAAACCCCTCACTTACAGTGGCGCCGTGTACGAGCTGCAGGCCGCCGCCCTCAGCCACGGCATACGCATAATACAGATATACGCAATTTTTTTTTTGTATTGATTTTATTTTTTTAGTAGATTTTTTTCGTATATAACTATATAGTTATTTTTAATTACAACTTATTAACAATAATTGAGTCATTTTTTTTTTGTTGTAAGCCGAGTACGCCTTTCATTTAACGTCAGGCCAACTTTGGAAAATACTCGCTCGCATGGTTTGGAGGTGGCAGTGATGTTTAACCTCTTTAGCATATAATTAAAAATATTCTACATTCAGAAGTAAGCGCGAAATTTTTACCTACGGAAATGTAAACCTTGTTATCTTAAAGCAATGTAACACAAAACAGATAGTACCAACCATAAACAAGAAAATGTAGTACTAACAGTGCGAGCGGCGGCGGCCATAGAGCATATTTGTCAGCGGCCTGTTTGTTGCCATTGTCATGTAAATGTTGCCGAGCATAGGTACTGCTGTAGTGCGCGGTCGTCGTGTATTACGGCTACAGTCGAGCTCGGTGTGTGTTTTTTTTTTTATTGCTAAAGTTGACAAACAAGCAGGCTGCCCACCTGATGGTAAGTGGTAACAGTCGCCTATAGTACATGTGGTTCCCACGAGATTCGCAGCAAATCTGCAAACCTCATAAGAACCACAGTGTACGTTGCCAACTTGTGACATAAGATGTAAAGTCACAGTACCCAGTAATTTCACTGCCTATCTTACCTTTCACGCCGGAACACAGCAAAGCGAACCCTGCTGTTTGGCGGCGGAAATAGGTAAGACGGAGGTACCTATGCAGACGACCCTGGTACAGAGTCTACCTCCTAGAACCCGTACTTCCCGGGTTGCAGGTCCGTGGGCGCCGCGCGCGCTGTCCGTGGAGCGCGTGTCGTCGAGCGCGGCGCGCGCGCGCTGGGCGCCGCCCGCCGACGGCTACGTGGGCGGCTACCAGCTCTCCTACCGCGTGGACGGCCCGCCCGACCAGGTCTGTCCCACCCCCCCACCCCCCTCCGAACTGTATTCATGTGCTAACTGGCATCCCAGCTAATATATAAATGCGACAGTAACTCTGTCTGTTTGTCTGTTACGACGGCTACGTGGGCGGCTACCAGCTCTCCTACCGCGTGGACGGCCCGCCCGACCAGGTCTGTCCCACCCCCCTCCGAACTGTATTCATGTGCTAACTGGTATCCCAGCTAATATATAAATGCGACAGTAACTCTGTCTGTTTGTCTGTTACGACGGCTACGTGGGCGGCTACCAGCTCTCCTACCGCGTGGACGGCCCGCCCGACCAGGTCTGTCCCACCCCCCTCCGAACTGTATTCATGTGCTAACTGGCATCCCAGCTAATATATAAATGCGACAGTAACTCTGTCTGTTTGTCTGTTACGACGGCTACGTGGGCGGCTACCAGCTCTCCTACCGCGTGGACGGCCCGCCCGACCAGGTCTGTCCCACCCCCCTCCGAACTGTATTCATGTGCTAACTGGCATCCCAGCTAATATTATAAATGCGACAGTAACTCTGTCTGTTTGTCTGTTACGACGGCTACGTGGGCGGCTACCAGCTCTCCTACCGCGTGGACGGCCCGCCCGACCAGGTCTGTCCCACCCCCCTCCGAACTGTATTCATGTGCTAACTGGTATCCCAGCTAATATTATAAATGCGACGGCTACGTGGGCGGCTACCAGCTCTCCTACCGCGTGGACGGCCGCCCGACCAGGTCTGTCCCACCCCCCCACCCCCCTCCGAACTGTATTCATGTGCTAACTGGCATCCCAGCTAATATTATAAATGCGACAGTAACTCTGTCTGTTTGTCTGTTACGACGGCTACGTGGGCGGCTACCAGCTCTCCTACCGCGTGGACGGCCCGCCCGACCAGGTCTGTCCCACCCCCCTCCGAACTGTATTCATGTGCTAACTGGCATCCCAGCTAATATTATAATGCGACGGCTACGTGGGCGGCTACCAGCTCTCCTACCGCGTGGACGGCCCGCCCGACCAGGTCTGTACCACCCCCCCACCCCCCTCCGAACTGTATTCATGTGCTAACTGGCATCCCAGCTAATATTATAAATGCGACAGTAACTCTGTCTGTTTGTCTGTTACGACGGCTACGTGGGCGGCTACCAGCTCTCCTACCGCGTGGACGGCCCGCCCGACCAGGTCTGTCCCACCCCCCTCCGAACTGTATTCATGTGCTAACTGGCATCCCAGCTAATATTATAAATGCGACGGCTACGTGGGCGGCTACCAGCTCTCCTACCGCGTGGACGGCCCGCCCGACCAGGTCTGTACCACCCCCCCACCCCCCTCCGAACTGTATTCATGTGCTAACTGGCATCCCAGCTAATATTATAAATGCGACAGTAACTCTGTCTGTTTGTCTGTTACGACGGCTACGTGGGCGGCTACCAGCTCTCCTACCGCGTGGACGGCCCGCCCGACCAGGTCTGTCCCACCCCCCTCCGAACTGTATTCATGTGCTAACTGGCATCCCAGCTAATATTATAAATGCGACGGCTACGTGGGCGGCTACCAGCTCTCCTACCGCGTGACGGCCCGCCCGACCAGGTCTGTACCACCCCCCCACCCCCCTCCGAACTGTATTCATGTGCTAACTGGCATCCCAGCTAATATTATAAATGCGACAGTAACTCTGTCTGTTTGTCTGTTACGCTTTCCCGCTTAATCCTCGCAATTGATTTTGATAAAATTTGGTACAGACAATCTTTAGACCTTGAGACAGAACATAGGCTGCTTTTTATTTCGAAAAAAAGGATGAAGTTTAATGTTTGTATGGGTTATCTTAATTTTGAAAGATAATATCGTGAAACTTTATATTTACATCATTAAACATTTGTTCTAGCATTTTTAAAATTTCGACCAGCTACAGGGTGAAATAAGGGTTGAAAGTTAGTATGCAAGTTCGTCAAATATCAAGTATCAGTGAAATAGGGGTTGAATTGAAGATCAGGGATCAGGATTAACAAAAACTTATTTTAAACAAAAACTTAATTAACACACAGACGAAACCGAGAGCGGAAGCTAGTATTACATAAAAACTAAAATTAATTAATTAACTAAAATTAATGTGGTCTGAGTACGTGCGACTGGTATGGTTGATTAATACGAAACGAAAAGTGTGCAATATAATTTCGTGCAGCAGTGCTAATAGGGTAGACGACTATAATTAACTATAACCGTTTTTATACAATAATTATCTGATTTGAGTAATGTATATCTCATGAAAGTATGTCAATATAGATATTTTAGAATAATTATTAATTTATATTGTTTTTAGATTTCAAAAAAATGAGCAATTATTATTTACGTAATTTTAACGATACGAACACATTTTTAATATTCTCACTGTAAGTAAGTGAGAGCAAATAGAGATTGGTTTATAAGGAAAACACGTTCTATTAAAGATATAAGATTATAATAAAAAAAAATTAAAGAAAACTAAACATTAATTCAAAACTGTAAAAAACGTGACTAACCAATTCTTTCAAAGCTCACAAAACCATAAACAATCCAAAAAAGGTAAAAAATACAAATCATTCTAAAAAAGGTTGCTATCAGCAACACTCACATTAAATGTAACATTTTTGACGTGACAACGTCTATTAAATTGGTACGGCGTAGAGTCATTCTCGAAAACACCGTAACGGCCGAATCTGACGCCACACGGAGTTCACGCCTGCTTTACCCCCACCCCTAGAGCGCCCGAAGGCATACTCGGAAACGTTAGTGTGCAAGTGCACATTAATTAATTTATGTATAACTTCAGAAGCAGAAAATTTAAACAAACTATTAAATAAAAATATAACTGTTATATACATTACTTTATCAATCAATACATAGTATAAAACAAAGTCGCTTTCGCTGTATGTCCGTATGTATGCTTAGATCTTTAAAACTACGCAACGGATTTTGACGCGGCTTTTTTTAATAGATAGAGTGATTCTTATGGAAGGTTTGTATGTATAATAAATGCATAATATAGTAGAGAAACACTGATAAATTTAAAGGTTTCTAATGTGATGTCGTAAATAAGCACGTTATTTGCGCTTATATTGCAAACGCTGGCTGAACCCTACGAGATAGACCAAAATAATGTGCTACAGTATTGTACAACTTACAAAAAAGTCCGCGATGGTATATGTCTATCTCTTAGGAATAACCCACCATAACCATTTTTTCACTGCACCCGTGCGAAACCGGGGCGGGTCGCTAGTTTTAAATAATTTCATTGCACCCAGAACAAATTACCATGTAATAGACGTTGTCACGTTCAAATATCGGCAGTAGACGGAGTTCTACAGACAACCAATTTTTTTTATATAGTAAGTATATCTATAAACGTTCAAATAGCAAAGTTATTTTCAAATTTGTTTATACGCTCTAAATTAGGCGAGTTTACTTAGTTATGACGTCACGATTGCAGTGTTTTTAGTATGGAGCGTTTTTGACAGCGCCGCAAACATGTCGATGTATCTTCAAAAGTAATAGGCGCAGGTGTACTGTTGGTTTTACAATATTTTTCAGTCGTCGTCTACCTAATTGAGGTGAATATAAAAATGTGATGACTAGAGATCGAATAATCGGATGCATATTTACCTAAAGTTAGTTTAAGACAAAGTATGGAAACGGCTTTTTTATTGTTTTGTAAAATAAAAATCCCGGATTGCGGAATTGGATAGCCGGATGTTTATTTATTTACCTAATTTAGTTTTTGACAAAGTATGGAACTGTCTTTTTATTTTATACAGAGCTACAAATGCAATGGAGTCGATATCCATATTGAAACTATAAAATATACTAAGTGCATCAGTTCCTATAAAGTGAAGGAGAATTGCTACCTTGCGTTGGTCAGTTTCATGTTCTAGATTATTAGCTCGCAGGTATATCTTCAGCTGAGTAAGCCAGTTTTTCCAGGTAAGTGGCATATTAGTACTTTTGAGGTCTAGGGGTCTTAGCTGCCCTGTCCCGACGTTCCCTGTACCTGAAGGCATCGTTGGCATAGTACTTGGCATTGCAGGACGTTGTGCCGTCGTCGCTTCTTCCGCCATTTCGTATCATACATGCGTGCACAATTCAATCTAATTCAATCAACCCAATCCGACCTGACCACTTCTGACACCATGTTTTGTGGTGTTCGGCAGGTTTGGGGATATTGATTAAAAGATATATTGATGTGTCAGTAGACTTTAATATAATATTAGTGTTAATACTACAATGTGACAAGGCCCGATCTACAGAGAGCTAGGTGACAAGTGACAGATAATATTAGTGTTGCCAACAATTTCCATAAATAAAAATCCTGGAATTCGGTACTGTAGAACATTTTGGTAAATACGTATGCATAGTTGTATAAATGAACCCGGAGTCTCGGTGTTTTGAAAATATATACCACGTGCTAATTTAGTAATTATCAAACAATATCACTACGTTAAATTTGCCTTCCCGTATTTTCCCGGATTTTTATTTAACAAAATGTATTTTAAAAAGCCGCTTCCATAATTTGTGAGCCAAGAATTAAGTTTAGGTAAATATGCATCCGATTATCCGATCTCTAGTGATGACATAGGAGAAAGCGTTGTACGTAGCTCGCTCGTACATATTCCCGGGCGGGCAAAGTGGCTGGAGGTGGGCGGCAGTGAGTGTACCGTGGTCGTGACGTGTTGCAGCCGTGGACGGTGGTGGAGGCGGCGGGCTCGGCGACGTCGGCGGAGCTGGCCGGGCTGGAGGCGGGCCAGCGGTACGCGGTACGGCTCCACGCCACCAGCGCCGCGGTGCCCGGCCTGGGCACGCGCGCGCTCAGCGAGCCCGCGCTCACCGCGCACCACATCGTCAGTCAGTATCACCGCACCCCTCCTCCCCCTCCCCCTCCTCCCCTTCCCCCCTCCCCTTGCCCTCCTCCCTCCTTCGGCATTCGGCACTACACACGCCTTGTATTCCATTTATTCTCACATTTATTACACAATCTTATATTTAAAAATTAATCACATAATGTGTTGGTAAGCGCATAATTCAACAACGCCTGAACCAATTTGGTCAATTCTTTTTTGTTAATGTTCGTTGAAGTTCAAGGAGGTTTTTACAATGAGGAAAATTCGAATAATTATCGGAAATACCCTAAAACAGCCCTTTTATTTTCCCATGCAAACGTTTTCTAACTAAAACGTACAGTCGAATTGAGCTTTATTGTTATTGTATAAAGTTCATATTGCAAGCACTCACTGTTGTCTAAGCAATGAAGGTGTGTTCCTAACACCAAAGAGTCAATTTGCGCTTTATTAACGCTACATATAGTTGAAATTCAATCATATCTATCAAAACAATGTGCGTGCGTGCGTTGGAGCACAGAATACATCGTTGGAGGATTTAATGTCACGTTCCAAAATTGAATAGCCACAAAATGTAATAGGTCATTTAGACTTTTTGTGCGATTTGGTTGGCTTTGCGACATTATCTATAAAATAATTAGGAACAAAAAACTGCCACTGTACAAATCTTTTTGACAGGACGAAGTCTGTCGGGTCCGCTAGTTAAAGATATGATTAGATGTGTGCGCATGACGTCCGCCAGAGCCGAGCCCGGTGTCGAACGTGGAGCCGCTGGCGGACACGCGCACGGTGACGCTCGAGTGGCCGCGGCCCGCGGGCCGCGTGGAGCGGTACGCGCTGCGCTGGTGGCGGCGGGACGGGGAGGGCGGGGAGGACGGGGAGGGCGGCTCGCTGAGCGTGCCGGCGGACGGGCCGCGCGCGCGGGCCGTGCTGAACCACTTGGAGCCGGGCGCGCCGTACACCGTCACCATCGCCGCGCACTCGCACCGCCTCGTCAGCGACCTGTTCACCATGGACACGCGCACCCGTACGTCAGGGGTCAACACTAAACCTTCAGGGTTTCTTCACTGGCTTAAAGTAACTTCTTTCTTTTTCTACGCGTACAAGAGTATGCAGCACTTGAGCAATGTGTTTTTAATTTTTTTATTTGTTTGACTTCTTATTTTGATTTTAAAATTTAAAGTTTTATGATAGTGTTAACTTGACATACCAGGGCTCACAAAAAATCAATAAAGTATAGGAAACAAATTTTATTATATACAGATGAAAGCCACACTTGAATACTACTTTTCTACATAATCACCATTTAAATTAAGTCATTTATCGTAGCGATGTACGAGCTTGGAAATTCCTTCGTCGAAAAATTCGGCCGCCTGCGCCTTCAACCACTTACCTCTTCTTGCAGCTGTGCGTCGTCATCAAAACGCTGCATAGCGAGCCACTTCTTCATTGCTGGGAATAGGTGGAAGTCGCTCGGTGCCAGATCGGGACTGTACGGCGGATAAGGAAACAACTCCCACTTAAAAGATTCAACAATTTCACGTGATATTTGCCGTGTGGGGCCGGGCATTGTCGTGAATCAATAAGATCTTAGAGCTGAATATTCCTCTGCGCTGGTTTTGAATTGCTCTTCTGAGATTTTGGAGAGTTTGGCAATACCTTTGAGAGTTTATTGTAGTGCCTCTTTCCAGGAAGTCCACCAAAATCACACCTTTTCTGTCCCAAAAAAAATCGGGTGGGGCTGTGCCGGGGCACACGGCCGTTGGGTTTAACGTGAAACGTCTATGTTAGGGAATCGCTTTTAAACTAAAAGATTGAAATAAAAATAAGATTGATGGTGTTTTAAGTATTTTAATAAAAAACTCAATGTTATAACAGCGAGCTGACTATATAAGTGAAATATTCACACCACATTTTTGTTTCTAAGACTAATAGTTTTTTAATTATTAAGGTACGATGATATAGACCTTTTCGTTATGGTCCATTTTTTAAACCTGATACCCGTATGTTTCGGCGCGATTTTAAAGACGTTTCACGTCAAAACCGTCGCACGAAAAACGAAGTGGTTGAAGGCGCAGGCGGCCGAATTTTTCGACGAATGAATTTCCAAGCTCGCGCATCGCTACGACAAATGCCTTAGTTTGATTGGTGACTATGTAGCAAAGTAATATTTGAATGTGACTTTCACCTGTATATAATAAAATTTGTTTCCTATACTTTGTTGATTTTTTATTCCAAAACGTATTCTACTTTCTGGATAGCCCTCGTATCAAAGTACAGAGTTACTCATTGTATAACGAATGTTCAATGAGTGATCAATGAAGCATTTCGCAGGTCCGCTGATCCAGTCCGATATGAACATAGTCACGGAACCTATCCCTGAGGAGTCGGAGAACGATACGGCGCCTGGTTTTGTGGTGAGTGCTGAATGTTGTGCGAATCACTCGTTACTAATAATTCGCATGTATTTGTAATTTTCTCGTAATTATATTTTTGTTTGTTTCTTATATTTTGTTTGCGTCTTCAGAACTGTCAATCGAGTAGACATATATAAGGGTGTTCAGACTAGAGCCGTCAATCCCACCAACCACCCATGGCTCTATCAACCTTCTTGTTTTTACGGGCCGAAGCATCGGGAGATGCGCACGGAATCTGCTGATCGCTTTTAGCCGCACGCATTTCTTTACTCCCTATAAATTATTTAAAATCTGTCGCTATTGTCCCTAATGTTCTTCTCCCCTGAAGGGGCGGACGACACACGTTACGCCTTCGGTTCTCCCGGGTCGCCGTGTGCCCACCGTTGGTGTACCGCTGGATAAGTCGCAATATGGTCTTCATTTCTTCGGGTCTTCTCTAACGCCCTCTTCTCTCTTCACCTCAATCCACTCCTGATTTCGTACCATCTGTGCTCGGAAGTTCCCCCGTCCCCACAAGTCACGATAGTGAATCGGACCCACCTCCAACACGGTCACCTTGTCTAAAAGTTCCCTACGCGCATCGCTGTATAGCCTACACTCCCACAAAGCGTGATGCAGGTCCTCATCCTCGCACTCCCCACAAGGACAACTACCGCTATCCACCAACGTCATCCTAAACAGCCTACTGTTCTGTACTAGAGCCGTCAGTAATGTTGGACCGCATCCTTGATAATCGCGATCAATTTGTCTATAGAGCCGGTTGACAATAGGGTACTTCCCTCTATATTAGAAAAGATCTAAAAGCATATAACTATGATAGCTTATGCATTAAATAGTCGGAACCATCATGTTTAAGTACATAAAATAACAAAAATAATATAAAATTAGTTTCAAAGTATTCACTTTTTTAATCTATACGTAAA
Organism: Scirpophaga incertulas; assembly: GCA_036419045.1. NCBI lineage: Eukaryota > Metazoa > Arthropoda > Insecta > Lepidoptera > Crambidae > Scirpophaga > Scirpophaga incertulas. The sequence continues at coordinate 2,647,503 of CM071637.1, forward strand.
ACAAGAGCGAAACATAGGCCGCCATGTCGTGACGTCATAAGGTACTGTAAACTTATGCGTGTCAATGTCATTATGAATCAGTACGTATAAAGCCGCAAAACAATAAAAAAAGAAGTTTGTAGGTTGCTTTTTTAATGTAAGAGAACGTTATAAATACGTAAGTTAAATTGAAATCGCACGTGAATCACACTATGGAAAGCAGTTTTGTAAAAGGAGATAGTACGAATTTACCAAAAATAAATGCATTAATGGTCGGAAAATTCTTTGCTGCAAATCCCGACTTTTGTTCTGCCGAGTTACGGAGTATTAAAACATCGATGTCAGTATTACTCTTTTATTATTATTCCTTTATTAGTTGTTTATATATAAAAGATAATAACTCATTTTTAAATTATGAATATAATAATACATAGCATCAAACATAGAGCTTTGTTTATTATTTACATGCCGTATTGACGTCATCGCTACAACTTATACAACTCGTACGGCGCCTTCGTCTAATTACGCGCGAAATTTGAAAATATTAAATTATAATGCAATTTTTATAGTACTTAACGAGTGTATAAAATTTTTATATTTTTAGTATATGGTTTACTGACACGCAAGGATCAAATTAAGATTCTTTTCAAAAAAATGGTTGCCTGTAAAGTCGGTTTTACGGGCGAAGATTTTACGTGACAACGTCTTTTTCTCGGTAGAATATTTATTGATATGAATATAATTAAATTGCACAATAGGAACAAGGAATTGAATGAAAATAAGAATTGCACAAATTTTAACTATAGAAATATATTTTGTTTACTACAAATTTTTGCTAAATAAATTTGAAATTAATGAAAATTTGTAAAATAATAATTAATTAATTAATTAATTTTAAACTAATAATTTACTTAACACTATCAACATTTATCAATAGTATGACATAACCTATAAACTCAGTTTCTCAACTTTTGTGTCAATCTAACAATTAATCAATCAATCATAGTTTACGATAATGAAATATCAGTGTACAATTATTTACCTTTATTGTTGTAGTTGTTGTAAATGACGAATCTAAGCACTCCACATTTTCACTACAGACACAGCTGACGATACTTTAACCACACGTGTGAACTTGTATTTATGACGCTTTCTTGTTTTTCCAACGCCAAGAACGTTCGAGAAAGACAAAGACAGAGACACAAGCATGCGCCGATTCAATGCGCCTAATTCTCTAGTGCTGCGCGCGCGGCAGACCGATCATAGTTGAGTGGGAGAGAGACGCAAGGCATTCGGCGGGCCTCTCTCTCGTTCGGTGACTCATCGTAACGTTACCGAGCGTTACACTTTTTCATAAGTGACTCCCAGCCGCAACCTAATTTAAGACGTTGTCACGTCAAAAGAGATTAATTCCCTATTGCAGAAGGTGCTGTACACGCCGACGCCCGCGTCGGCCACGCTGTTCGACTCGTACCGGTTCCGGCTGGAGCCGGCGGCTGGCGGTGGTGGCGGCGGTAGTGGCGGGCCGGCGGAGGCGCCGCGCGTGGAGAGCCGCGCGGCGGGCGCGGCGCCGCGGCTGGTGGTGTTCGCGGGGCTGGTGCCGGGCCGCCTGTACAACGTCACCATGTGGACGCTGGCCGGCCACGTGCCCTCGCACCCCGTGCAGCGCCAGGCGCGCCTCTGTGAGTACCGCGGCTGGTGGTGTTCGCGGGGCTGGTGCTGGTGCCGGGCCGCCTGTACAACGTCACCATGTGGACGCTGGCCGGCCACGTGCCCTCGCACCCCGTGCAGCGCCAGGCGCGCCTCTGTGAGTACCGCGGCTGGTGGTGTTCGCGGGGCTGGTGCCGGGCCGCCTGTACAACGTCACCATGTGGACGCTGGCCGGCCACGTGCCCTCGCACCCCGTGCAGCGCCAGGCGCGCCTCTGTGAGTACCGCGGCTGGTGGTGTTCGCGGGGCTGGTGCCGGGCCGCCTGTACAACGTCACCATGTGTGGCCAGAGACGCGCTGGCAGCGCCAGCTGTGCGCCTTTCCCACACCCCGTTGCAGCGCCAGGCGCGCCTCTGTGAGTACCGCGGCTGGTGGTGTTCGCGGGGCTGGTGCCGGGCCGCCTGTACAACGTCACCATGTGGACGCTGGCCGGCCACGTGCCCTCGCACCCCGTGCGCGCGCGCGCGCGTCCGGCCTCTGTGAGCTTACCGCAGTGCTGGTGGCGCAACGTTGTGTTCGCGGGGGGTGGTGCTGGTTGGTTGCCGGGCCGCCTGTACAACGTCACCATGTGGACGCTGGCCGGCCACGTGCCCTCGCACCCCGTGCAGCGCCAGGCGCGCCTCTGTGAGTACCGCGGCTGGTGGTGTTCGCGGGGCTGGTGCCGGGCCGCCTGTACAACGTCACCATGTGGACGCTGGCCGGCCACGTGCCCTCGCACCCCTGTCAGCGCCAGGGCGTCTCTGTGAGTACCGCGGGGCTGGTGGTGTTCGCGGGGCTGGTGCCGGCGCCTGTACAACGTCACCATGTGGACGCTGGCCGGCCACGTGCCCTTCGCACCCCCGTGCAGCGCCAGGCGCGTCTCTGTGAGTACCGCGGCTGGTGGTGTTCGCGGGGCTGGTGCCGGGCCGCCTGTACAACGTCACCATGTGGACGCTGGCCGGCCACGTGCCCTCGCACCCCGTGCAGCGCCAGGCGCGTCTCTGTGAGTGCCTGACGCTCATGACTGTCATGGCGTCTTGAATGACGTCACGCCGTGCAAAACACAGCTGTTTTAGTATCGGAATATTCGGTATTGTGAAGTTATTTTAATAATAAATGGATTCATCGTATTACAAGTACTGCATAGTGCCCCAGTGTACAAGCACAAGTATAAAAACACCAAAAAAAAATTATTTTCATCCCACCACCTCGGAAAGTGTAATTTTGCGCTTCGAAATCTGGCTGGAAAATTCTATTTTATCGCTTGAGCGGCAAAGTAGATTTGAATTTAGAACATCACATATAATGAGTACTCATATATAATTGTAAATTCAAAACGTCATTAAACCTATTTAATGTAACCTCTATGGTGCCAAATTTATGATTAGAAATTTTTAAATTGTGAAAAAATTTAAATTTGGAACCTTCTTGGTTTCTTTGTTTTATTTGCGTGCTTCGCGCCATTCTAGTTTTTCACGTTTTATTGCTTAATATAATTTGTCATTATAAATTGTTTTCTTTTTCATTTTGTCATTTCCTCGCTGAGGTGGGATGAAAAGTTACGTATTGCACTCGAGTGGAAAGATTTTTCACCTTGTGCTCGTTTGTTTCCCTCGCTGACGCTCAGGATTCTAACGTAGAATCACTCGCTGCGCTCGTGATTCAATTTTAGAATCCTTCGCTTGCTCGGTCATCCAAATCGAGCACGCGGTTAAAAAGGAACTTTCCACTCTTGTATAATAAATAACTATTATATACGTGCCAAACAATCAGCAGATACGTAAAAAGTGACTGACACTCGCGAGAAGGAATGATGCCCATTCTTTTTCGCACTTCCACAAGACACTTGGGAATGACATTTTGACTTTGACGTTTCGCACGGCGTGACGTAACACTTTTTAATTGGTGTTTGCTGTCACGTGACTTATGGCTTATTTTGTGCAATGTTATTTTATAAAAAAATATAAATAATCAAAAGTTATTATTTTATAAAACTTTGTTTTTTCATAATTAAATGATCATCTTAATAGTTATGCAATCTAATGCATCAGATTTGTTCATAGTGGATACAAGCCTATTATATTTTAATTTTCTTTCCCTCGGTAAGCTTTGTCAATTATTGGAATATTGTCATTTTTGTAGTGTAAAGTTTTTCGTCGACTATCGATATAGATCTCACGTCATTTTATGTATATGTACATAATTTTTATGGTATCGTACAATGCGTATAAAAGTCGGAACGAAACTAGCTACGGTCAATATGGTGATTATTTTGGTTATGATGGCGGGCGGGCGGGCGTTGTAAAGGCGGGTGGTGTTGCAGTCCCGCTGCCGACGCCGTGGGTGAACGCGACGCAGGTGGGCGCGCGCAGCGTGGCGCTGGCGTGGGGCGCGCCGCGCGGCGACGTCACCGAGTACGAGGTGCAGTACCTGGACGCGGGCGGCGCGCTCGTGCGGCTCACCAGCGTCACGCCCGCACTGAACGTGACGGCGCTGCGGCCGTACACCGCGTACACGCTGACCGTGGTGGCGCGCGCCGGCCGCGCGCTGTCCCGCGCGCGCTCGCTGGCGCTGCGCACGGCCGAGGCGCCGCCGGCCGCGCCCGCCGTGCAGCCGGAGCCGGCGCGCCCGCGGCCGGCGCCGGCGCGGCCGCGCTCTCCTGGCGGCTGCCCGCGGCCGCCGCGCACGGCCGCCTGCGCCGCTTCCGGCTGGCCTGGGCGCCCGAGGCGCGCCCCGACGACGTGTCCCACCGTGACCTCGGTCAGTGCCACCTCACCTGCTCAACCTTACTCTTCGATTTCAACTAAACAAAACACGCTGCCTGCACTAAGCCTTGTTTCTATCAGAGAAAAGAAATATCACAAATGTGGTCCAAAATTTACTATTAGCATGCCATGACAATTCTAAAGATAACGCTATACTTGTTTTCTACATTTGTTAATATTACTCAACGTTGTTAAGTAAACCAATTGCTGAGTCAGCGCGGTTGACTTTTTTTTTTTTTTTTTGTTTCCCTGAGGAATATGCATTAAATTGCATACCCCGGCTGTGGCGAGCCGGCAGTTATGTGGGGCTCTCCTCCCCAGAAGGGGGAGACCTACCCACTAAAAACCTCAGGGATGGCCTTCCTCAGACATGTAGGGAGCCCCCGGGAACATCAAGCCCCTTCCGGGAACCCCCAGCCTCCGCTCCCCTATCTAGAGGGGAACCCTCCTCGGGGGAGGCTACTGCCTCCCCCGGTCTCCTCCACCGACGACGCCCCCCGGCCACGGAAGGGGCGTGGTCCATCCCGGGTCGCCGTAGCAGTCGCGACTTCCTCGCGCCCGCCGGCGACCCGCGGCGGCGCCGCAGCTGTGCTACCGAGCCCGGCGCCGCCTTCTTCGAGCGGGATCGGCTATCTCCCGATCCCGCTCGGCGGCCTCCTTCTGGAGCATCACTGCTTTACAGAAGGAGGCCACAGCCCTCCAACCTCCCTCGTCCGCCAGCATTGCCGCAATCAATGCCGGCGGAGACAGATCTCGGCCGATCTCTGCGACCAAGACTCGGCGCTCGGAGGCCCACGCGGGGCACTCCGCCAGCGTGTGCTGGGCCGAGTCGAGGTCGGATGCGCAGTGGTGACAATGTGTCGATCCCTCCCGTCCTATTCGACACAGATACTCACCGAAGCAGCCGTGCCCGGTGAGTATCTGAGTCAATCGGTAGGTGACCTCCTCCTTCCCGTGGAGCCAAGCTTCGAGGTGCGGGAGTACGGCACCGACGGCCCGCTGGCGCGCGCAGCTCCGTAATTCGAGCTGCGCACGCCAGGCCGCCACAATCCGTCGGTGCCACTCCCGCTTAGGCACTTCGTAGCGCGGTTGACTAAGGCTCCAATCGTAAAAAACGCACACAAATGCTGAGAGAATTTCTATTTGCCATCTAATAGGCCATTATGAGTTGAATGAATTGTTAAAGATTCTCACAAGTGGAATGAAGATATTAAATCTTAGAAGTAGATTTCGTATCTTTTTATGTGATTTACCACTTGTACAACCGGTAATGTTGCGAAGAATTGTTTGATACGATTTTATTTTACTATCGCACTGCTCACCATCAGAGGGATGTTTATCTTCACACGCTGGAGAATGGTCATTTACAATGCGATTTCAGAGGAATATCCTCCCGCGTACGCCCCGTTTGTGAAATGAACATATAGATGTTTCCCCCAAAGAGTACAGTGGAATTTTTTTAAGAAGTCAGTAAATAGGTTTTGGATAGTACGGCAACTAGCCAGAGACGTCCATAGGTTAGGGTGACCGATTATCATGAGGCAGGCAGTAGGTTTTTATGTCAGCAACAGTAAAAAATAGCGCCGGCAATAGGTTTGTCAGTTGTTAGAGTCGATGACATTCGACACGTGTACGTGTACGTGTACGTGTGCGTGTGCGCAGACGGGGAGGCGCGCTCGGCGGAGATCAGCGGGCTGCGCGCGGGCCAGTGGTACGCGGTGCGCGTGCGCGGCGAGACGGGCGCGGGCTGGGGCGCGTGGGGCGCGGCGCGCGTGCGGGCCGCCCTGGGCGCGCCGCCGCCGCCGCCCGCCGCCGCCGCGCCGCGCGCCGCCGCCGCCGCGCGCACCGCGCTCGCCGTGCGCTTCCGCGGCGACCTCTTCTCCGCCGCCAACGGCAACATCACCGCCTACGCGCTCGTGCTCGCCGAGCAGCCGGACCTGGCCGCGCCCGCCGCCGCCTCCACCTCCGCCTCCGCCTCCGCCGCCGCCTCCGCGCCCGCCGGCCGCCTGCCCTCCTGGCGCGACGTGCACCGCCTGCCCGTATGGCCGCCCTACCAGGTCGGTGCCACTTCCCATATTCTCAACACTTATCTCTGCTGATATAGAGTCTCCCTCCGATCAATGTAAAGAAAGAAAGAAAGAAATCCAGTTTATTGTAACATCACACGACAGTACACAATTAACAAATGAGATGCAGACAAGACAATTAACATTACAACAGCCAAACTGTGATATCGCCGTGCGATGTCACAACTGTGTCAGCTCAGTATAAGCAGCCAGCAGGGCAAGCTGCACTGGTTTTCTGCTGCACGCAATGGTGACATCGGATACATACATACACATACTACATTGAAAAGATACATGGAGCATAATCTAAAAACTAAATTCGAGCGTAAGTTCGGAACGCAGTGCTCAGGCGACGCACGCGATCGTGACATTGACACTTGCAGTGACAGGATAGGCTGTCCCACAGAGTACATTAGTCCGAAAGTCGAGGCCTTTCACATATTGTTTAGATAACATTATATGAACAGAGCTGGCAGAATTGTTGTCTTAAGATAGCCAATTGCCAACAATAAAAGAAGAAGAACATTATATCAATATACATTAACATTCGTGTAATCAGTGCTTATGTGAAGTTAATATAATTAAAACAACGGTCTATCATGACAGAGGAACAATAAATACAACTACTTACAATGTCTAATCAGTGAAAACTTAAATTCAAATTAATATATTTAACTTATACATATAAACTATCAAAATAGAGATAAAATAATGTGTCCTTTCGCTCGGCAGGTGTCCGAGCCGTACTACCCGTTCACGAACACGAACGTGGAGGAGTTCGTGATCGGCGCGGAGCGGTGCGAGGACGAGGACGAGGAGGGCGGAGAGGGGCGGCCGGGGCGCGCGCGGCCCTCCGCCGGGGAGGGCGGGGAGGCCGGGGAGGGCGCGCGCAGCCAGTACTGCAACGGGCCGCTGAAGCCCGGCACCACGTACTACGTGAAGCTGCGCGCCTTCACCGCGCCCGACCAGTTCACCGACACCGCGTACGCCGTGCTGCACACCGGTACCGCCGCTGCACCCCCGCCACCACCCCCGCCACCCCGCCTGCCACACCGACCACACCACACCACGCTTGACTCGCAGAACTTACACTGTTCACTTGAAACGTACCCTATTCATTCAAAACACACAGTGTACATTTGAAACATGTAGTGTTCACCTGAAACGTGCACTATCACTGTTCACATAAAACGTACACTGTTCGCATCAATGATGTAGTATTTACGTGAAACGAGCAGTGTCACTTGGAACGTACACTGTTCATCTGTAATGATTATGCGAGAACGCTAGATGCAGACTTGACGCTATACGATTGAATTGAATAAAAGTTAATTGTCTGCAAACACAGTTAACCGACACGAAGCTCACGTGACGCCAAAAAGAAATAAAAATGGCTTTCATCACGAAATTAACACGACAGAACCTGACACAAACAAACCGTTTTAACAAATATAGTTTTAACTACAATTGAATGATGCTAATTCCACTAACATTGTACGAATACACACTTGTATAGCATTATAAAGAATCTGGAAGGTGTGGAGTACACATAAGATGGTCGCAAATAAGATGCACCGCTCTGACGTCGCGTCGGTTGCGGCCGGTGGCGGTTTGGTTACTGTTTGCTTTTGGTGTTGGTTTTGTGATGCACATACTTTTGTAAATAATACTAATATAAAACAATAAATAATTTTACTAAACTCGATATTTTATTTCGCGCTACTAATAACTCCCTCTCACTGTATAGCTATCCGCTTTGCACTTGGCCGGTAGTTTGGGCTTTGTTTGGAGACTTATTAAGTCTTCAGCACTCGTATTTAGAATATTCCGTATTTTTGGGTTGGTCTAATTATTGTCGCACCCCTGAATGACTAATAATATCTAATAACTAAAAAATAACATAGTTTAAATCAACTATGCGATTTTATGATTTTATTTGCGCGTGTACAGTCGAGTAACTATTTTACTATGTTTGGTGTTATAACAAATGCTCTATACAGTTGCCTATGTTTGCAATTCAATGATGTGGACCACTGCTATGGGGTAAAAATCGAGAGGATCCATTTTAATTAGAGATTCAGTTTCTCAAAATAGGATTAGTCATATTCAACTATTACCTAGTGATAAAATAACTATCTATGTTGTAGTTAAATTAAACTAGACGTGCACAGGTGTAGTTTTAATAGTCGTCGCCTTAATAGGATCTGTTGCTTTGTCTTGCAACTACAACATGGCGCTAAAGTATTCCGCATTTAATAGAGAATCACAACTGGACCCTGGTCAGAAAATGGTCTCATTCATTCATCATCATTAAGGTCCTTTGTCCCCTAGCTGGGCAGAGAGTCTCCATCCCGCACGGTCTTGAGCTTCGCATTTGATTTCGCTCCAGGTTTTCCCAATGGCTTTCGCTTCGCCAATGACAGTCCGCCGCCGGGTCTGTTTTGGACGACCACGTTTACAGAAAATGGTCTATCGTTGTGGTATTTAAAGGCGCTTTGAAATAACTATCAAACTGGCGGATGATAAAGATAACGAGTACTTATATTAAAGAGATAAGAAATAGATAAAAAACATGGTTTTTCAATATGACCTATGGATACCTACTTTACGATCTAGTAATGTACGGATTATTCGTATTAGAAAATGTGTTAAATGTTCGTTTTATTCTAGTGCATACGACGCTATAAAACCTTAATTTACAAATGTATGGTTCTGTCCTTTACTGCTCGACCTTACTAGGTGACCAGAGCTGATTGTAAAAAGCAAATGGCACCAGTCGCGGTGAGGTCCACCTGCTAAGGTAGCTGGTGATCCACATTGCTACATGCCCTCCCGTCTGGGAATTATCCAAATGTCTTTCGAAAGACACGACCCGAAATATGGTCGGGCAGTCCTAGAATAGTTCGAATAATTTGAATTCCCCAGCTATAGACAAACAGGAACTTGATGTCGTTGAGTGGGTATGCTCCGTCTTCTACTGATAGCTGATGATTTGTCATCCACAGGTAAAGTGCGTAATAGCATATCGCGTCGTAAAAAAATAGGTGGGCACAGCTATAGCCACTTAAATTGTATGAAAATACGGAAATAGACACGACAGTAGATCCAAGCGGCAGCTACTCAGATTACTGTTATATGTGTAATCGTGTGATCTAATCGGGTTAGCGCGCGATAGCAGTTATCAGGCCTCGGGTCTTGGCCGCCAGCCGCTCACTCACCGCTCGTCTGTGTACACATTTCTATTCTTTGTCAATTTTATTCCGTTGATTGGCGATTTATAGCTGAAGTGTTTCCGACAAGTGAAATCTACGTTGTCTCATATAAGGAACAATTTGGTAAGCTATGTGCTATTTAGATTTTAATAGATGAAGTGTCTGTAATAGCAATCGTGCATTACTACAGCATAGTTTTATGTAAAATTGGTTAATTAAACTGGAAACAGTCTTTGTTAACTAGCAACACCCTCGCAAGCCCTGCCAGGAGGCATTTGCTGTAATGGACGACATCCTGTTAGGCACGTTGCTGTAGTGGAAATCGATTATAAGAACTGTCTTATATATTTATCTGTCTGTCTATTAATTGTAAGAAACACCAAACTCAATATACCTATTACAATTGCAATTTATAGTTGCTATTTCAATTTGTTTATTGATTTTTAAAGACCCAATGTTGCTTATGACTTTTAGGCAGTTGATTTGGAATTAGTTTAGGGATAATTTTTAATTCTTTGTGATTCTATCAATCAGACCACTATCAGGACGGTGATGTCTTCTAAGCTATTATTAGAATCACCAGGCAGTAGTCGCTGTCTCAGTTACTTAGTGGAGAGTTAGCTTTGGTTGTAGGTATTACATAGCATTAAGTAACATAAAGTTTTTCAATTTAAATTAAATTTAACAATGTAAATTGATTAATTAATTTCTATTTATTATACGACATATACATATTTTGCGATTCCCTTGGTGTATTCGAAAATAACAATAATAGTAGTACAGATAAACATTGTTTTTATCTTCACTGTTTACGTGGATAATTCTTGGTTTTATGACTAAAATGTATCCGTATCATATTTACACAATTTACAAGAATGGTTATCATGCAAATTATGGCACTTTAGGTTTGTTTGGATATAGCTATCCGAATATGAATGGCGCCGGAGCGACATCTACGAGTACCTCTTGTTGGTGTATATCATTGGCTTTACTTACAATTCTCCAAGCATTAGCATTATTCCCCTTATCTGATGGTTAAGGTCGTGTATTATGTAAAGTTTGATGAATTGCAGATCTAATGACGCAGCCTGGGGGCGTACTCTTAAAAACGATATTCGATATATCGTGGACTTCGTCGTGTCGTATCCTACTCTTAGTTACTATCGTTTAAAGCATTCCACCGAACGATCGAACGAACGACGAAGTCCACGGTATATCGAATATCGTTTTTAAGAGTACGCCCACTGGTTTTATTAACACTACTAATAACCTAATCAGCAAATCCGCTTGGAACTTACTAAAAATAAACCACTGACGGAAAATTGTCGCTAATGAAAAACTAAGAAGGGATGGTTAAGGGGTAGCAGATTTAAAACATATATTTATCTCTATGTCTATGGCCCTAAGGGTAATTTATGCATAGTCGGCAAGAAGTTAAAGTTTATATTTGCAATATAAAAACTGCCGCTATTACAACTCATTACCGCCGTCTCAATATTAATATGTTTAGTTTGACACGTTGCTGTGTTTATTGTCTTTAGTCATTTTATTCAAATTTCAATCGAATGCTACTGTATTAAACGATTTATGACGCCGTGCCACCGTGCCTGGCCAAGTGTCTACCACGACATGCGAGGACAGTGAGAATTGTATAAAACATTTACATTATGTGCTCCCTAAAAGCCACTTATTGACAAATTACTTAGGAGTTGGACTACTGCACCCAGCAGTGACGACGTTATAAATCGACGATGGTTCACGATCTCCATTCCTTCCGAAAACATCACGATAATTCACACTTCGAGGGACATAGCGCGAGATTAAGTACACAAGTGATTGATTGCATCGTCGGTGGCGCTGTGGTCTCGGCACTGGTTTGTGCGCCGCATAGAATCGGGAGGCCCGCGATCTAGGAAGGAAAACATCGTGAGGAAAGCTGCGTACATCTGCGAAGCGATTCAAAGGTGTACGTAGTCAACCAACCCGCACTGGGCCAGCGTGGTTGACTAACGGCCGTTGTCAATAACCTATCTATCCTTTGTTTTTGCTACTAAAGATAGTAAAATCTATCCTTATGCCCTAACTTGCGTTTCAATAACCTACTGATGGATAGCGTCGCCTACCGAAGTTACCTATCCATCGTCGGGAGGACGGATAGCTTACTAGAGATAGGGACTCTCATACAAATCTGACGTAACTGCATTTCAAAAAAGTTTCAACTTACTCTCCGATAGGCGGAGCTATCTCTAGTGACGACATTTGGCTATCTGTCAATATCGGTGGATTAAAACACAGATAGGCTTCAAAAAAATTAACTATAATAACATTATAACTTAAATTACAAAAGTATCGTAAATCCAGATACTTACAGAACTCATTTTTTCCACTTTTGCTTATATTTATATCAAAAACATGTAATACACACAAATTGGCGGCAGCAAATTATCTGTCAGTAATGTTCGAATGACATCACTTGTCATTTATAAACGTTTCGTCAATGATTTTTATAAAGAACACCAGCAAATAAAGTGAAAATGACGATCTAAGATTTTTTTTTCAATTATAGTATCATTGTATGCCCTTTTTACAACATAATATTTAAATAAAAATACATCAATAAATTGTACATATGTTTTAAACGTACTAAAGCTTTATGGTTAGCAACGAACAAAACGTTCTACAGGGCTTGGATAGACGAGAGGGCATAAAGCTATCCTTAGTTAGACAAAGATAGATAGCTCGTATCTTTGATTGTGAAACGCAGACTACAGATAGATAACAGCTTACTGCTAATCGGAGATAGCAATTTATCTTTGATCTTAGATAGGTTATTGAAAACGGCCGTAAGGCTCGAGCCCCTCGGTGGGGACGTATATGAGCTGTGACGATGATTGTAATGCGGACGCGGCGCTCGGTGCGTGTGTGTGTGTGGGCAGAGGTGGACAACACGGCGTGGATCGCGGGAGTGTGCGCGTGCGCGGCGCTGGTGGTGGGCGGCGGCGCGGCGCTGGCCGTGCTGCGCCGCCTGCGCGCGCCGCGCGCCGCGCCGCCGCAGCCGCCCGCCCCGCGCGCCTCGCGGCCCGTGCGCGTCGACCACTTCGTCGACCACTACCGCCTCATGTCCGCCGACTCGGACTTCCGGTGAGCTCCCCCACCTGCTGCTGCCTCAAATGTTTCAATACTCGTTCTTTCAACTATTTCAAGGATTAACCTTTCGAATTATCTCCGCGATTTTCGTAGATGACCAGAATTACCAATATCATATACGTAGGTGCGTAAGTAACATACGTTTAAAATCAGCTTTTCACCGATTTCATTTTCTTTATTCGGAGCTGATTCTTGATATTATTTCAATTAATTTTCAAAAAGAAAATCGACACAGTGTTTGACAGCCAATAACTTTATAAAATCAATAAGAGTTATCAGTAGAATTGGTTAAATTACTTTTTTTTTAATTCTGGAGATAATAACAGTGTCTGTTAGATGAGAAATATTGTAGAAGTGGCGACGTATCTGCGATTATTACTTTTGAAGAGACAGCGCCATGTCTGCGGCGCTGTCGCGGGGCGCTCAAAAACGCCCCATACAAAGTACACTGCAATCATGACGTCATAATTTACTAAAGTTGTCTAATTTGTATGAGCGTATAAACAAAATTGCCAATAACTTTGTTATTTTAAGTTTATAGATACACTTTCTATATCAAATAATGTTACATTTAATGTGAGGAAGTTAGAAAATTATACATTTTATAGACTTTTGTAAAAAATAATTGTACATTTTTTAGAAATCTAAAAGCAATATTAATAAAACAATTATACTGAAATTTCTATATTGGCTTACGTTCATGAGATAGAAATTGATCAACGTTGATAATTATATAATAAAAATAGGCATATTCAGTTGTAGTCATCTACCCTATTGAGTACTATGCACAAACCCAAGTTTGTTTCGAATTTTATTAGCGATTTAGTGCAAACAATAATAATCCAATATATTTTTCATTTTATTTTTCTCAACAATCTATTTTGAGTCACGTTATCACTTACCACTATAGGTATATAGCTACTAGTCTAAGCGATAAGATAGAATTTTGTATAATATCTTCTTATTACTTCATTTCATTATGTTTACCTACATATTATTATTAAACATATTTCAATCAACGTTTTATTGTATTACACCGCTTAAGTCAAACGAAGTTGACATTACCAAATATCATAGATTTTTAAATACTGATGTAATCCATGCCTCATAAGTTCATACCCAATAACTATAGTAAATTATTTATTATATTTAAAAACAAAGGGTTTAAAACAAGTACGAAAACGCTATGAATATAAACCACTTTACTGACTCATACGCACATTGCACGTCCATACAGGTTTAGCGAAGAGTTTGAGGAACTGAAACACGTGGGGCGCGAGCAGCCGTGCTCGGCGGCGGACCTGCCCGTGAACCGGCCCAAGAACCGCTTCACCAACATTCTGCCCTACGACCACTCTCGCTTCAAGCTGCAGCCCGTGGACGACGAGGAGGGCTCCGACTATATCAACGCTAACTACGTGCCCGGACACAACTCCCCGCGCGAGTTCATCGTCACGCAGGTTGACATATAATTTTGTCATTATTACCACTCCTTATCATCTCAGCCTACACACGTCCCCACCGAGGGGCACGAGTCTGCCCTAACTATGTTGGGGCGATTAGGCTTTAGTCGGCCACGCTGGCCCAGTACAGAGCGGCTTGGTTGACCGCTACCACTCGTCAGTCAATTTTATTGCATCCATTTTTTTATTCAATCATCTAATTTAATATTTTTTTTTTATTTAGTTATTTATTTAGAGTTACTATTGTCATACGTTATACGTTTCAATAAATTTGTTTTCTGGTTTAAAGGAAAACGATACATACTGATCTTGTCAAATAAATAATAAATTTAATCGTGATAATAGGGTCCGCTGCACTGCACGCGCGACGACTTCTGGCGCATGTGCTGGGAGTCGGGCACGCGCGCCATCGTGATGCTGACGCGCTGCGTGGAGAAGGGCCGCGAGAAGTGCGACCGCTACTGGCCCTACGACACGCGGCCCGTGTACTACGGCGACATCGCGGTGACGGCGCTGAACGAGTCGCGCTACCCCGACTGGACGGTGACCGAGCTGCTGGCGGCGCGCGGCGCCGAGCAGCGCGTGCTGCACCACCTGCACTTCACCACGTGGCCCGACTTCGGCGTGCCCGAGCCGCCCACGGCGCTGGCGCGCTTCGTGCGCGCCTTCCGCGAGCGCTGCCCGCCCGACCACCGGCCCGTCGTGGTGCACTGCAGCGCCGGCGTCGGCCGCTCCGGCACCTTCATCACGCTGGACCGCGCGCTGCAGCAGGTACCTAGCCCACCGCCGTCCTCTCTCTGCATATTTCTCAACTTTCTTCCATGTAGACCCTTTAAATATCAGAGCAGTGTCATCTGCAAATGCAAGAATATCTCCACCGTCTCCGAGAGTAGGTCCAAGGGTGCTTCCCTGTGGTATTCCATAGGTGACAACCGAATTGGAACAAAAGTGACCCCCCACTGGTACTACCTGATTTCCAGCTGTTAGATAGTCTTTGAGCCATTCCAGCGGTGGTCCACGTATTCCCAAATGCTCTAGCTTTCATAAAAGTAGCGGTATCGAAACAGTGTCGAAAACTTTTTTAAGGTCCAAAAGGATAGCCGCACATCTTTGCCTGTATCAAGTGATTTTGCGACTAATTCCCGAGAGCTTAGAAACTGCGTCCTCGGTGCTTTTGCCCGATCTGAAACCATATTGGGCACATGATAAAATATTTTTGTGTTCTAGGAAGTTGGTGAGCCTAATGTTAAATGCTTTCTCAACAATTTTACTCACAGTAGACTTTACTAGAAAGTAAGGCTTTGACAATTGTCCGAAATATATAATTGTTTATAGAAAAATACATTTTTTTACTTGGCCACTATTTACTTCTGAACCAATAAAAAAGAGTCTGACATTGTATCGCAGCTGGCGGCGCACGCGGAATACATCGACATCTTCGGCATGGTGTACAGCATGCGCCGGGAGCGCGTGTGGATGGTGCAGACAGAGCAGCAGTACATCTGCATCCACCAGTGCCTGGTGGCCGTGCTGGAGGGGCAGGACTTGCAGCCGCCCGCGCCGCACGCGCACACGCACCATCACAACCCCGCGTTCGAAGGTATCAGGCTCTGTCCTTGAACGTTACTCACACGCACCATCACAAACACTTCATCGAAGGTAGACGAAACGTTGCCACGAATCGGTGACGCAACTGACTCATCATACAACATCGTACTGATGACAAGCGCGCGTCCCAGCCAAGGAGCTGGAGAAAATCTATCCGAGTTCTAAATCACTTTTCGAATGACTTGCGTACAGATTTATTAACAGTTGTGAAAGCACACAAATGAGAACAAACCAACCAAAACCATACATCAGCCGGTGTATGGTTATGTTTGGAGTTCTCTTCGCCGAGATATTAGTGCGGTGAATCCCCGGATCCCCTGAAATTCGCGGGTAGAAAAGATAGCGGCGTCACATGTATTGGGCTATTGCAAGAACTCATTATCTACAAAAAACATCAAGTAAGGTATAATGTGAAATGAATCTAGAATATGTGTCATTACATCAGTACATTATGATACGAGTGAGATAAGTTCCTCGTTACACATGAGCGTTACTCGTTACAAGTCAAGGGCGAGAGCAGAACTTACGAGTTGCACACGACGCACGTAAATACAAACAAGTATTGCCCTGATACTCGTAGTTTGTTTATTAAAATACTTGATGATTGTAAAATTTTCAGAGGTATATTAAACTAATCTAAGCATTTTATGTGTATACTAGCTGGCCCAACAGACGTTGTCCTGTCAAATGTCTCAAATGTCACGTTGTCTCACGTTGTCTCAAATGTTTTTAAATAAATAATTTAGCTGAAAAACAATATCTATATGACCGTATTGTGAATCTAAACCATCCTCAAGCCCCCTGGAATACACACAAAAAATTTCATCAAAATTGGTCCAGTCGTTTAGGAGGAGTTCAGTCACATACACACGCACACAAGAAATATATATATTAAGATTGTTAGTACTGACTAAATGACTGCATAAACATAGATACCGACAACGCGATTTTTTTAACGCAGTGCGTTGTGCTCATGAGGTCAGAACAACTAATTGATTTATATTGTTTTGAAAAAATGGTGAGAAAATTACGAAGATGTGTACTGTTCGCCCTGACACAAAAGCGTCCGCCCCGCATTTCAGGGAGGTGCAGAGTTAGCACGACTGAGTGGTTGTCTGCTAATCAACATATCGCGCTTCCGCTCAGCAGCATTCTACAAGAATGCGTGTGGAAAAGTATTTGCCTCGGCTACGCGTTTGCAACAATTTTTTAGCACAATGTCGATCTGTCCCGACGGATCGTTGTGTCCACCTCGGTGCAGCAGCTGTGACTGTTCAAGGGCTGTGAGCGGCGCGGCGGCGCGCGCGGGCGCCGCGGTCGCCGAGCGTCGCCTCGCCTGCCGCGTGTGTCTCGTGTGCCTCTTGTGCCTCGTGTGCCGCGTGGCTTATTTCCTTCCCGCGACGTTGCATGACTCGCGTGACCGATGTGTACTTCTAACGATCCCCTCTATGCACATTCTAAACTGCTGTAATTGGAATTGTAAAAGCACCAGTTTGCGCATCCATGCGTCACTCTCATTCCTACTCTTAATACTAATAATCGTATCAGAGTAATCTTCATTAATCTCTCGTCCTTGAAGCCTAGTCATAGCATCGTTGCAATAGCGGTTGATCGGAAATTTTTGAAACACTAATAGCTCTGTGTGCCGGGAATGTTGTGCGGTGTTGTGCCTTCGTTCGGTGGAGTGTGTCGCTAACCGCGCGCCTGTTTCAGACGACGAGGGCATCGCCGAGGCCGGCATGTGAGCCCGGAGCCGCCGCCGCCGCCGCCGCGCGACACCACGTACTTAATACAAGCGCTAATCAAGTATTGTATAAATGTATATTATTAAGGCCGTTATTGTAAGTGTACATACGAAACGTATTATTTTTGTAACATATTCTGAACTTAGCCTGTCCGCCTGCCCCGCGCACTGTCAGTCTGGTTCCGACATGCTGAATTTGTTTCAAACACATTTTACTTGTAAAACTGAATTTAATTAACTAAGATGTTTAATTGAGTTACAAGACTCAAGATTTTGAATTCGTTTTTTTTTCGACACCAGCACTCTATAAGTACTTAACTACATTTAATTATTTCAATTCGAATAAAATATATTACTCTCTATATGACTATATTCGTTCATATATTATTATAAATTTATTTTCCTTGTTCGCTTGCCGATTAAAAGAATCTTGCTTCTCGGCCTTCGATGCTTTTTATTTTTCGCCTGCCTCCTTAAAATAGTGGTAAGAATCCAACCTATTTCGTAAAGCAGTTATGCATTTTCATGAACAGTCTGCTTGTTCCTACCCTCTTTTTATTCCTGTCAGGAGGAATCTCGATTTTATTCGAACCTGAGTATGGTGTCTTAGTGAGTTTGATGGACAGCATTACGCTCGGTACAGCCAGACTTGTAGAAATGGTTATCGTCGGCCATCTGCCAATCAGTAGAAATCCCGAATCCAGTCTATCTATCCCGAATCCTCTCTAACTTCCTAGCTTCCTTATTACAACGATTCTCGCCATATTTAATATTTTATAATAATTTAATATGAAGGTTGAAAAAACACAAGTTTCTCACAAACACCCAATCTGCATTACAATGGATTTCTGTACCGTCTGGAGTCTGCACTAATCCTGACAAAGTGCTGATTTTACCTGAATAGTGTATTATTTTATTTTTATCTTTCATCTATACAAAAACAATGTCATAATAATTGCGGCATTTTTACTTTTCCATCTATCTTTCTAGTCTTGAATTTCTTACTAATTAACTTTATATCAATATTTCGTGCTATGATGAAGGCTAGTTACGGACGGTACGTTGTTACTTATCGTTTGTAATGTTGAATTAAATGTTTGTGCGACCAGCCCTAGCATTATACCTATACACCTGTAAGTTATTACAGGTGTTTTATTATCTGTAGTAACAACTGCTTAAGTACGACATACCAAGCAGAGTACAATTTAGTGCAGTAACAGTGCGCGGGCGCAGGCGGCGCGGCCGCGGATGAGATCCGCGCGCCGACGCAACACGAGGAATCTCACATCGTACTTACCTGTGTGGTTTATTTTAACCGCTCGCAGCTTATTCGACGGCTGCTGCAAAACAAACTAACTACACATAATAAACATTCCTATTTGATGGTACATAATAATAGTGGCTATTGTTTTTAAATATTCCAAGACAAAAATACTTTATAGCCGTAGTGTATGTATATTCTGTAAACTGTTTTTTCCTTAAGTAGAAAATAGTGTAATCTTTTCAAAAAAGTTATCTATTTTTGTAATATACTTAATAATACTTAATGAATACAATGTACTTAACTTTATTAATATAGTAATTTAAATTAAATCTGAATATGGTTGTAAAAATTATGAACACTTTAATGAGAACTTTTTTCTTTGCAGCTCAACAAAGACAATAATGTATATTTTTAATAAATGTGTCTATTTTTATACTATATTTTATTTAAAACCCACACTATTTACCTACCAATAAGTAACCCGACCTAAACAATAAACAAGTACTGAATTTTACATGTAATAATATATACCTATTTGAATATTTTTTTTAAATCTAATGTTGCCTACAATCGTAATTGGCTGATTTATGTATCCCTGTCGCTATAAAGTTTTGGTCGAATCTGACAGATAGTGCAGTTACATTAAGCTGTTGTCTGTCTACTGGCTGCCAGTTTCAATCAATATGTGAGGGCAACAGTACCTATTATAAATCTGGCATCTGGTGTCTATAAACCAATATTTCGTTCTTTTTAAACCACAAACTAAGATTATAGACACACAAACTTTATATTTTGTATCCATGTCACGTTCGCCGCACTGTATGTACAATACGTTACAGTAATGATTTGATAAATACTGAATGTCTAGCCTTGCTTGTCCTTCCATCGATAATTACTGACAACCAACAGTATTTATCGTATTGTTGAATCGCAGTATTTGATCTGGGTATCTGGCCTTCGTCAAAAGAAAATATGGGTAAGATATCAGAGTGAGTTTAGAAATCGAGCGATATCGATAGATATATTCTGCGTGATCTGAGGTACATTTAGCATTATGGGAGGTTTAGTCATCATCATTCATTAAATCATTATGAAAGCTGGGAACTCTTCTTCAAGAATCTCCACGTTGATCAATCCTGCGTTGCTAGTATCTAGCGCTTTCCTGCGATGTTCACCAAGTCGTGTATCAACCTATTGTGGGAGGCCTACCAACGCTACATCTTTCGGCATATGCCTGTCATAAGAGGATCTATCAACCTCAACGGCCATCCGACCAGTGAGGAATGGTACCCATTGCCACTTGATGTTCGTATTTTTTCGGAATATTATGGCAACTATGGTTTTCCTTTGGATTTCATTATTCTTGATTCAATCATTGAACCTCCGAGCATAGTCTTATCCATTCCTGTGAGATATTCTGATCCTCCTTATAAGCCCTATTGTAAGTAACCAAGCTTTCGTTCATCAGGCTCCGGGCTACGACAACCAGTTACTACAGATGATTTACCTCCCGTTTGGGGGTGTCGTCGGCACACAGGATCTTTGCAACACTGACCAACAGTTTTACCGAATACCTAAGCATCCACAATGTATGGAGTATTGTGTATTTGGATGATCTCTGGCTTGAGAATATCGTTTGTAGTGAAGGTGCTGCGCCAATTAAGCTGGATAAGATAAAAACATTGCCGAAAAGTCTGTGATGGTTTCGACGTAATGCCTGAATTACACAAGTATAAAGCTATAAATACCAGAGTCTCTGAGACTGAGTTTTTTTTTATATTACAACGGTAGCAAAAAGGCTTACGGCCTGCCTGATGGTAAGCAGTCACCATCGCCTATGGACGCTTCCAACACTAGGGGCATCACAAACGCTTTGCCGACCTTTTTAAAAACCTATTTACTCCCTTTTTGAAGAACCCCATACTGTAATCCCCCGGGAAAGCCTCAGCAGGGAGTTCTGAGACTTAATTGTGGATCTTTTTGCATCAAAAACAGCACACGTTTTAATTGTCACATTAGACACGACAAATCAGAATGTGGTGTATTGCAATGCTTTCAATCGGCTGTGGGTCTAGTGATTAGTGTAGGTATTTTAGTCACTGATTTTCATACGAGTTCTCATCCACCTGAACTACACAAGGCAGGTATATACTAATAACTTGAACTAAAGATTAAAGTACAATAATTAATATCATTTAAGACTTTATAGCGTCGTAGTCACTCACCAGGGGATAACTACACAACACTCTCCGGATATCCGGATGGAAACGGAATAAATAATACAGTTTTAACTTACAATAAAACTTACCTATTATGTTTCCTCCTACTCCTAGAAATATAATAGGTACTGGACTATACCCAGTTAGATGCACAGAAACTATTGTCATTAGTGGTCAAAACGTTTGTGGCCTATTGCATTTCGATTTAGGTGGTCATGAAAACCGGGCTATGGAAGAGACTCCGGTCACCTGCCTTCTCAAAGCCTCCTAATTGATAAAAATATGGCAGGTGGTGACTCGCCGCTCACTAAATGGGCCCTCCAAAAAAGCAGACCAATATTGGTGCGAAGAGAGCAACATTGGTGTGAACGGCTAAGGGTGTAGAGAGGTGTGTCTGCGACAGCGATCGAGACGCCGTTGGCGTTATGACATTATTACACTTCCACCCTTCGAGCATTTGCTCTTGCGACTCCACTCTGTCCGGCTGGTTAAGGCAAGACAGAGGCGGGTGGCTTACGCCCCCCTGAAGCACATCGGTACCCTCGGTGACGCAACTCACCGACAGATCGCCACAAGCTGCCCTGAGGGAGACTGACTGCACTGATGGGGCATTTATGGCAGTCAAGGGGCATTAAATGCCCCACCAGCGGGCGATGGGGTCATCACTTCCCTACGCCTTATTATTATTATTATTAGCACGTCTTTCAAACTGCATTCACCTCGAATACAGTGGCTAAGCGTATTGACCACAGATTAAAACGATACGGATGCTCTTTATGATATTAATTATTGATCGTATTGTCTTGACGAATATCAATATTTATTATAAATTGGCAAAACGGAATATACACACATACCCAAATAAACACTAACATTTTATGGTAAATACTGACATCCGTCAATATACTATACGACATATAGATTTACGTCAATATATAATAAATCAACAATACCACACGATCAATAAATACCACGATCTTTAACAAACACTAATGAATCACTGTATTTACTGATCGTCTAACCTTCGGTTCAGTGATCTCTTTGTCGACTAATTGCTAACTATATAGTAATTTTTTTGGTTGGTTTTAGAAAATTTCGTGAATATATAAACACATTCTGACATAAAAAAAATAGACTAGATATTTCCATTTATTATTCCATTCCCATAATAGTGACACACGTTTACCTTATATTTTATTCAAGCTTACGTAACTATAATAATGAACTGTTAACGTTAGGTATTAGATTTCTTTTTGAAGTACATTGTAAACACTTACAGTGGTTAGCAATGTATAGCATATAACATTGTGATATTTTTTTTTAATTATTTTCGTATCCCCACCGTTCTCATATGAAAAAATCGCGTCAAATGGGTAATGTTCCGATACCGCATTAGTTTAGTTAATCTGACGTATTTTTTAAACATAACTGTAACATATAACTCTGCGACTGCTCCGCTGTCTTACCTATCGCATAACAAGTAAGTACGTATACAAACTAACTCAAACCTAATATCTGCGGGCCCATAGTTATAAAGATTAGTCGTCTTTATTTCGTGTTCGTAGTCACACATAAAACTTACTCGAAAACGCATCTAAGCTACGCCGGCTTTATAGCCTAGCACGGATACAAATTGATTTTAAAAATTATGAAAAAATTACTAATATTCATTTACCATACTGCCAATGAAATTGCTCTACATTTAAAGACAAGACTCTATAATTTCTAGATTCCTTTGCCTGCGCAAACAAACACTAACATGTCAATTAAAAACTTTTTATTAATTATTACCATTTTTTACTATAATACAAAACCTAGCTGTAGTTTTATGTATATTTTTATTACTTACAAATTATTCAATGTGTATTTGTTATTATAAATATAGTGAAGAATATTTTATAAATAATCTGTAGTGGAATGATCCGGAAACGTCAATCCAAACAATTGCTTGTCAACATTTATGTGTGCGAAATTGTAAGTAAGAACTTCAATCAGTAGTGTGTGTGAGTAGGTGCCCGCCTGTCGCGTTGCGGTGCGTGTGCCTTCTTCAAATTGACTTTCATCGCCTCGTAAGTTTGTGAATTTGATATTTTTCAGTGTATATTGTGATAATAATAACAAACAGTCATTTTGTGAATGTGACCACAACGCAATATTTTCAACAAGGTCTTAAATCTTTAGATCATGTCGATGCGTCACCTCTGTGAGGCATATCCAAACTTCTTAATAAAATGGCTAGATAATATTGTTTTTTTAGGAACGTTTAGGTTGCGTATCATGTCACAATTCATATTGTGTTATAATATTTGCATTGTCTAATTGACAAAGGATAAAAGTGCATTCTAACCTAGCGCGTAGGCAGGAAGTGACCCTCATTTGTGAGTGCGTGAGGCGGCAGCGGCAGCAGTCCCACTCGTACTTGTTGTAGCGCTTCATTGTCCTTTACAGATTTTCTTTTGTTTAAGTTGCAATATTTTGTCCGTTGCTATTCTTTTAGTACTGTTCAAGAGCACTAATTATGACATTTTGAAATCTTTAAGACCTATACGAAATTATTGTGTTGTAATATATCTGTCACTTCTCACATGTGGTTGTTTACATTGCTAAATGTTTAGGGCAAGAATAATAGACCCAAATAATGATAAAATAATAAATACAAATAAAAATATATAATAAATAAAACATAACAAATAAATATTAAATAATTGACCCAAATGCTGCAAAATGATTGTATATTAATTTAAATAAAGTACATAATCAAGTAGTATGTATTTTGCCATCATTACTCTATAATTGTCACAAAATTTTGATAAGATGTTTTAGTTCAAATATTTTTTATTATGTATTATGCATGTTTTATGTTAGAAAGTTTAGTCATATTGTTTTTAGTTTGTTTTTCAATGGTAGCTTTGAGCTAAAAAGTTTATTGACACTGAGAAATGCATGTAGAAATACCTTTTCATTTATCAAAACCAAACATAGTAAATCTGAACAAAGCAAACACTTCACTCCTGTGCTTCTTCACTGAATGGGATTTTCTCCACATAATGCTGATTTGAATCAGAAAATAGTGAAATAATGGCTTAATGATGATGATAATTAAAAAGGTGGTTTCGTAATAAAACAGTGCTAGGTTAATCATCTTAACTTCCCATAACCACAGTATTAGTTTTTGACATACTAATACTTTTCTTCGAAAGGCTAGACATTAAGGGAGGTGCAAACAAGCACTGGCACCTGGACATTTTTTATTTACTCCCAGTGTATTAGGTGATAAGATACCTGATATAGTTAGTTTGGCTGGGCTCCACCGCACTTAGTCTCATGATTGGGCCATTGTGCGTCAAGATACCTGATATATTGCAAAGTAGAAATTGGTAATTATAAAATTTTGAAGAACGCACCAATGAAGTGTAATTGCTGTAAATTCCTTTACTGCACCAATGAACTTGAAAACTAACAGACACACGCGAGTCACATTTATTAGTAGAAACTATGGTATTTTTCTTGACCTATATATATATGTACAAATCAATTGATACCTTTAATATTTGATGTAACTGAAAACATGAGAAGACTTAAATTTTTACCTGTTAACAAAAAAAATATTTACTTGATGACAAGATGTCTTCAGAATGATAATACCGCTTTGCCTTACAGATTATTCGATGTGTTAAAATAATTTAAATGCTAGTTTGTCCATGTTAAATTTTAGTTATATCATGGACATATGAAATGTTATCCAAAAAAACTATTTAGTTTAAGTCATACTGGACAGAATTATTATCCTAAAAAAAACTATTTAGTTTAGGTGATACTGGACAGAATTATTTGCTATTGTCTAGAACATAATTAGCACATTAATAGATACCTAACTCCTGGGTGGACGCCCCACGTGTTTATTCACAGAACATAAGAGGTCAAATTTCTACAACTGAACATGAACATCATACATGTGTATATTGATTATTATAGTATAATCAAAATAGAAATGTTTGTTTTTTAAATAAACTATTCTTTAAACTTGAAAGGAATTTGCAGCACATTTTTACCATAATTTTAATAAAATGATGCATTTAAGCTTTCTCACATAATATATAACATTTTCTACTATACAAATAGCAAAATTAATGATGATTCTGTTTATTCGACTACTAAAATGTTTACTTCTTTTGAAATGTATGTGAATTTGCTTTTAATAGACTGGCACAAATTACACATGTTTCCCTGTGACATACTAAAAGCATAGTTCTTGTGGGGGTTGCAAAATTTCTGCAAATCTCCCAGGAGCCATGTATGCATAAGTGATTTTAACCACTTACCATCAAGAGAATTGTGTGTATGTTTTGTCAATATAACATTAAAAAGACTCATTTGAAGATATTTCTAATAATGCTGGAATATATATATATATTTTTTTTAATACTACGATGGTGGCAAACAGGCCTACGACCCGCCTGCTCTATATATTGATCTTTCACCTGACCAATTTTTTAGCTTTGCATTATTTAAACAAGCCTTTATACATATGTTTGTTCAGTATTACAGATGTAGTAATGCAGCAAGTATAAGGAAATATATCTTGCGTTATATTTGGCATAAAGTCTACCACCGTACTTTTACCGTGGGAGAGCCATGCTTCGGCACGAATTGGGCCGGCTCGACCGGAGTGATACCACGGCCTCACAGAAAACCGGCGTAAAATAGCGCTTGCGCTGTGTTTCGCCGAGTGAGTGAGGGTACCGGAGGCCCAACCCCCCTTATTCCCCCTATTCCCTTTTAAAAGGCCGGCAACGCATCTGTGACTCCTCTGGTGTTGCGGGTGTCCATGGGCAACGGTTATCGCTTACCATCAGGTGATCCGTTTGCTCGTTTGCTGCCCTATGATATAAAAAAAAAAAAAAAAAAAAAAACCACATCTTCCAATCAATCATCTATTTTGGACGGGCTTCTAAATAATTGTAGGGGTGGCAAGGTCTTGAAGTGACTGGTATATATCGAACACTGGAGTAGTGTTAGGCCTCCCACAAGACTAGACAATGATGTAGTGAAGATCGCAAGATGATGATGAGAATATTTCATTTTATATTAACTGATTTCATAGTTCATCTATAAAATATGACTGTACAGGGTACTTATAACGACACTTTGTGACTTGTAATTAAAATTAAGGAAAATGAAATAATGATCTAAGTAAGCACTGCGTTACGGCAATGCAGTGATTGATAAAGTAAGGGTTGGAAGCAAAGCTGGGTTGGGGCGGCGCGCGGCGTTACTGGGTCACCCGGCGCGATGGGTCAGTGCCACCTACTCTCTAACGCAGGCTCGCTTCCAGACCTTCTAGTCGAATTCGAAGCCTCATTGCCCTTAAAATCTGGATAAATAAGACTTTATACTGTTTAATAGTACTGTCTTTCTACTGTTTAATCCTGGCGAAAATGTAACATGAAAAATTTATTACAATATGATATTATCTCAGTATTAAAATCAGGGAGTCATCAAGTTGCCAGCTTCGCGGAGTAGGGCCGGGCCGGGGCCGCAGCGGCGCGGGGCGGGCTGGGGCGGGGGCGGGGCGGCGTGATCTGGGTCAATGGTAGCAGAGCGGCTGCATCGACCGCCTGCGCCCGCCACCTATCGGTTTGCGCTTTTATTACCCGCTAAACGGGCCACCATGCAACCCGACGATAGGTCCCCGTCCCCAACACCCTTCATAAACGAACGTTAACGTTCCTTTTTGACGAAACTTGATAAGCACCGCCAATAAAAGCTAAATTCTTCATGCTCAGCCGAATATTTAATCAGATTCTAATATTTGCTGTATCCAATTGATCACGCAATGGCAACGCCAGACATTACGAGGAAAGTCGAGGAAAAATGGGATTGCGTGAAGGATGATAAGAATCATCGAGTTTGTTCATATATGTAAGTAGGATAAGGTCGCGGTGAGGACGGCCAGTGCTGGCGACCATAAATGGGAGACGGCAATATCATTAAATTAAAAATGAGGTCATCCTTCTGTTATTGGAAGTGGATCGTCGCAGCAGATCGAGCCTAGACGGCCTGCGCGCCGAATCCCTGACCTGACCCAACGCAGCCGCGCCGCCTCTTCTCGGCCACGTTATCTGTTCCCGAATGTTCGCCGGATGTTTCCCGGTTGTACGAACGTAGTTTGTCATACGGAGACTGAACAATCAGTTTTAATTCCATCCAATAATAAACATTTAGAGCGTAATACCTTTTCTTATTGAACACGGTAATTACTGTGTCATTGGCGTGTGACGTTACAGTGGCTTCTATGTTTCACGTTCATATCTATTTCATATTTATTAATCATTTCGCATTTATTGCCGATAATTGTGCAATGACTTTTACAACCAAGTCTGCCGTACAAAAATATACGGAAGTAAATCAGGTGACCGTTTGGGGAAAACCGTTAGAGACACTAGCAGCCCGAGCACCTCGACGAGGAGCAAAACAAAGGATTTTTTATATCTACCGCTACTTTAAACCCACGTGATGTGGTGTCAACGTGATGCTTAAAAGAACATTAAACAAAAACATCTTAAAGCCATAATTGAAGACGAAATGGGAAGTATTGCCCGGGAGGATAATATATAGCAGGCTGGTTGTGCAACTCTGTTGTTGTCATAATTTGATTAAAACTGACATATATTGCAGCTTTATGAAGATAACTAGCTTTCCGCCCGCGTTATATCATATTTTCAAAAACGAAAGGTATATTTTAAATATATGTAAGTATATTTAAGGTAAAAATTACCTTATGTTCTTCCACGTTTCTCCAACCATATTCATCACATGAAATTGTATCGAAACCCAACCAACTGTTTTTTTTATCAGATTATTTCGGAGGAAAATATTTTTTTTTGTGGTAAAAATGTACCTCTTCGTAGTGGATTGTGTTGAGTGATTACCTAATCATTCAATACCACCATTTGGATGTAAAACAATATCAGGAACATGATAAAACGGCACGTGAGTCTGTATAACTAAGAAACCCGCTCACAATTGTAACTTCGCTTGTAAAACAACCCTGAAGAATATCAAGAGCCAGAGCGCTTTTGGCTTCCACGTGTTTGGAGATCTTGCATAAGTATTTTATAAACCTTTGAATAAAAACTGTGTGGCGTTATCCATGTTCAAATCCTGTTAATGTTATACATGGGTTAAACTTTGTAATAACTGATTTCAGTTACTCTGTTCGGGAATGGGTTAAATCAGAGGTTCCCAAATTCATTTATATCATAGACCACTTTCAAATTTTGCAGCAGCAACCCCCGCCCAGCTGTGTACCGTCGTCGAGTCTCCCGTGAACCCCTGGGAGGTCTACCTGGGTTAAATGCTGGGCGCAGCTAGGCAAAATATGTTTTGATGTAATCACCGTGGACCAATAATTTTTTTGACCAACAAATTCACTTCGAAATTTATTCGAATTGATTGTTTTATCCAATCCATTATGTTGATATGAGTAGATGCCTAAATGCTGCTCAGCTTGAAATTCTATTTCAAGCTGATACCTCGAAAGCCATTCACCCGGCTGACGAAAACGCTATTGCGTTTAAGTATGTTGCGATACGAATCTAAGTTCAGAGCGACACAATTATCTTTCTTTATGATAACACAAAATATTATACAATTTTGTCAGATAGTGCACTATGATGGAATTATCTGAATTATATTTCATTGGTGGCGGTAATATTTTCGATTGTGAACTAGAAACATTAGATGCGATAGGAGTCTCACAATGTCCTCTTATCGATTTTGAGATTTACGTATCAAGCCCAGCGGTTCTGCTCAGCTGACCATCTGGCCACACGGAGACCCTTAGTACGATTCCCAACACAATTTCCACTCGAAGACTCGTCAACTGCGAAGCTGTCGGTTCTTCAAGAATCAAGCCGCGATAACTCGAGTGAGCTCTGCCAATATTATGATGAGTAGATTTTATTTCGCTCGTTAACACAACAAGCTTGATTGCATCTTTGACGAAATTATTGATTTGATAATTTTGACAATATTTTCGTTTAAATGAAATGTTAAATTCAAGTTCCGTAAACACCTGTATATTTTATTTATTATAATCCATACTAATATTATAAATGCGAAAGTAACTCTGTCTGTCTGTCTGTCTGTTCCGCTTTCACGCCAAAACTACTGAACCGATTTAAATGAAATTTGGTACACAGATAATCTAGAGCCTGAGAAAGGACATACGCTACTTTTTCATGCAAGAAAGGTTGTAAAGGGTTGTAAATGGTTGAAAGGAGGGATAATAGGTTGTATGGAAATATTGTTAAAACTACTGAACCGATTTAAATGAAATTTGGTACACAGATAGTCTAGAGCCCGAGAAAGGACACAAGCTACTTTTTTTATATAAAAAAGGTTGTAAAAGGTTGAAAGGAGGGATAATAGGTTGTATGAAAATATTGTTAAAACTACTGAACCGATTTAATTGAAATTTGGTACACAGATAGTCTAGAGGCTGAGAAAGGACAGAGGCTACCTTTTAAAGCAAAAAAGGGTTGTAAAAGGTTGAAAGGAGGGGGTGAAAGGTTGTATGGCAGTATTGTTAAAACATATCCTTCCTGTGGGAAATTCGAATATAACGCGGGCGGAAAGCTAGTATTTAAATATAATAAAATGTATCTTTCGTATCCACTATCCCTTGATAGTACCTACGCGGCGACACAGCATTGCTGTAGGCGCGTCCCCGACTACGTCCCCTCCGATGTCCCGAATGCCGACCCGTCACAGGATTATCTATGCCACAGAGTAATTGAATTGTATATATTTATAACAATTATAACAATACTCTTTTACTATTCCATAAGCATCTCATCTCATCAAGCTATCCTCATCCAATTGCACCTCGCGATATCTACAAGATTAAATGATACTAGCGCTCGATAGAACGAAAAGGTCCTATGAAATTCTGGCTTAAATATACTGGTGACCTAAGATTCGGTCGCGCAGGGCACAGCCCTTTTGATTGTCCTTATGTCGACTTTGAGCCTCCGAATGACGTCTGTCTAGCTTCTGACTCGGTTCAAATATTGACTCTGTACATCCAGAGTTTCTCCATTAGTCTTTATTATACGTTTTTAGTCCTCACGTCCAACCAGACCTTTAAATATATGTATGCTTTTATATTTTATAGGATCACATCATAATTCGGTGGTGCAAATAAATCGTCATATTAATATGTATTCAATTGGTTTCGGATTATTTGAATGCTCGTAGTTTATGCACGTGTACATCCCAGGGTTGACGTGGCGGATCTAATACTGGAGGCAACTGTAGTATCTCGAAAGCTGCTTGACGTCATTCCGTCTACACGTGCCATTTTAAGTGGTCATATTCCGCAAGTTCAACTATTTAAGGCTTCTCGAATCACATAATATCACTTGCGAAGTCGAGATATTTGATTTTTTCCTGTACTAGATCGTGGATTATATTCGAACTCCGCCACTAATTAACAAAATATGTGTCTATCAAAGGATATAGGGAGTTATTGTCTCCAGGTATCGAATCTAAGTACTTCCACTGATGTGATCCTGAACTTCGAAAAAGATTATCCGCCTTTAAAAAAGGAGTATCTATGTAATAATATAATATATCCCGGACTCTTTAAATTCATTTTGTAGTAAAGCCGAAATGGAGTTATTTATTTGTGTGTTTGAGTAATGAGTGTCAATTGCCAACTAACATTGCGTGATCGATCGTCGACAGCAAACATATGTGAGCGGATGCGGAGGCGCCGAGTCGTGTTCATTGCGTGTTTCACATTTACTGTATTGACGAAACGGGTATCGGAACACGTAATGAACGCACTACGTCTCCTTGTACCTTAAATTTTGGATTACATTACACATTCAAAGACACATTTTATTATTAACAAACATAAGTTGACGTATAGTTTAATTCACTGTTCCTGTAACTATCTTAGTGTTTTCACATTATGTAGAATTTAAAATTATAAAAATACTTACTCTAAAATTCAAAAATATTAAAAATTTTTACTCTAAAAATTATAAGGTATAGTCGATCTAAGGTTGTTAGTACTGTACGCCCTTTATTTAATTCGAATGTCATAAAGATAATCTCGGATAGCGCATCGGCCTTACAGGCCCTCCAAAACAATACTATCAACTCTGTCCTCATACTGGAGTGTCATAATACGCTCCAAGCCATTGCAGACACAAACCGGGTAATCCTGCAGTGGATAAAAGGACACAGCAACTCACTCGGAAACGACGCGGCAGACGAGTTGGCAAAAAGAGACTCCAACACGAAAGTGTATGGACCAGAACCCCTAATGCCCATTCCACAGGCAGAAGTAAAAGCCTGGCTGCGCAAGAGAACAGAGGAACTACACTTAAAAGAATGGACAACTAAGGAGGGGTGCAAGCGAACGAAGGAAGCAGTCCCGGTACCTTCCAAGAAGCTTGCCCATTCCCTTATCAAACTAAAGAGAGACAAGATCCGAAAAGTCATAGCCACCATAACCGGACATTGCCTTTTAAACAAACACCTGTACACAATAGGTATAACAGACAGCCCCCTGTGCAGAGGGTGCATGGAGGCTGAGGAAACGCCACAGCATGTTCTTATGGAATGTGCAAGTGTGGCCGACCAACGGGAGAAACTTCTCCATTCCCCGGCGTCCCTGCCAGAAGCATGCAGCAGCCCACAGAGGCTGCTAGCGTTCTGGGAGGAACTGGGATGGATGGAGTAGGAAGGAGGCAGGAGCCTTCTATCATACGCACAATGGCCCAATCGTGAGGCTAAGTGCGGTGGAGCCCAGCTAAACTAACTAATTCGAATGTATAGTAGTTATATTTCGTTAATTTTGATGTGCATTTCTTCTTGTCATGGTTTAATCTAATAACTATGGATTTACTACTGATGATGTGAAAATGAGATTAAATTCACACGTACCACGAGCACAGCACATGGCCGCGATTGAAGCTAGAGCGGTACGTGCGAATAGTGGGGCTGCAACTTTGAAACTGTCCTTGTTTTAGTTGTCAATTGATAAAATAGTGGTTACGTAAGTGGTATCTGTCGCCTATAGTATAAGGCCTATAGGTTCCTGTCAGATTTACAGCAAATCTGCAAACCACACAAATATCACAGTGATGTGACATCTATACTAATATTATAAAGAGGAAAGATTTGTTTGTTTGTTTGTAATGAATAGGCTCCGAAACTACTGGACCGATTTCAAAAATTCTTTCACCTTTGGAAAGCTACATTATCCCCGAGTAACATAAGCTACTTTTTATCCCGGAAAAATCGACAGATCCCACGGGATGCGCAATAAAGGCTTCGCTCAAAAACTACTGCACAGATTTTCATGCGTTTTTCAATAACAGATAGAGTGATTCTTGAGCAAGGTTTTACGGTATTTTTTATCTCGGAAAAATTGATAGTCCCACGGGAAGCGCGATAAAACCTTCGCGGCATAAACCGACTTCCGCGCATATGTAGCCGTGGGCAAAAGCTATGACCCTTAACCCTCTATAGACCCAATCCCGAAATCCACGCAGGCGAAGCCGCGGGCAGAAAGCTAGTAAAATATAAAATCATAGTACCCAGTAACATCGCTGCCTACCTTACCCTTCACCCCGATACACAGCGATGCGAACACCGCAGTAGCAGCAATAGGTAATACGGACCACCCTGCTATAGTCCCCCTCCGGTACATTTTTAATTGTAATCTTTTGTGGGTACAAATTGACCAAAAATTTTATGAATGAAAATTGAACAGTCCTCGAGCCTGTCAAAAGATGTCAAAAGAAAAACCTTGTAGGTGTAACGGTTCTTTTATAAGCACTGGGAATCACGTGTTGTTTTTCAGTTAAAGATTTATCAGTATCGCATTGTTTTCAAAAAAATATTAAATGATAACACCCAATTCACGTGTTTTGATTATATGTACATTGTGACAGATGTCTCATCTGTCAAATCATTTATTAAACAAAAGGATCGCCCTATACAACCATTGTATTGTTATTTTAATATGATACGTTGTAAGCATTTAAGGTTTGGTTGCAGGGTTATACATAGAATAATCCTGCAACCAAACCAGAATCAAAAGTATATTGATACTAAGACGCTTTTCACGTAAATTTGTACCAGCTCGCGTATTACTAATGTAGGGAGTAAAGTCCGCAACCCGTCACACGTCAATGTCAAATTTCGAGTTTGTTTTGCCGCAGAAACTGACGTTTTCTTGACTTTTTCTATGTATAAAATTGGTCTCGTTTTATCTTATTAATGTAACTATTTACATTATTCTCAGTAATGTAACTTTTGAATGAGCTATAGCGCAATGATCTATTAGAACCGGACGATAGTCGTACGTTGTCTTCAGAACAAGCCGCACAAACCGGACATCTCCCCATTTCCCCACAACTTAATGGGAGTCGGTGAATCACTTAAAACAATTAGAATACTTTATTTGTCTTAAATGTGTACATTACATAAGTGTTATGAGTTTTTTACATAACAATGCACATGTCGCTAACGTAAATAGCATACAAATATAAATTATACATTAACAACACTAATCTTCTTCTTCTTATATATAAAAATGAATCGCAAAATGTGTTGGTAAGCTCATAACTCAACAACGCCTGGACCAATTTGGCCAATTCTTTTTTGTTAATGTTCGTTGAAGTTCAAGGAGGGTTTTTACAATAAGGAAAATTCGAATAATTATCGGAAATACCCTAAAAGCAGCCCTTTTATTTTCCCATGCAAACGTTTTCTAACTAAAACGTACAGTCGAATTGAGATTATTGTTATTGTATAAAGTTCATATTGCAAGCACCCACTGTTGTCTAAGCAATGAAGGTGTGTTCCTAACATCAAAGAGTCAGTTTGCGCTTTATTAACGCTACATATAGTTGAAATTCAATCATATCTATCAAAACAGTGTGCGTGCGTGCGTTGGAGCACAGAATACATCGTTGGAGGATTTAATCTCACGTTCCAAAATTGAATAGCCACAAAATGTAATAGGTCATTTAGACTTTTTTTGCGATTTCGTTGGCTATGCGACATTATCTATAAAATAATTAGGAACAAAAAACTGCCACTGTACAAATTTTTTTGACAGGACGAAGTCTGTCGGGTTCGTTAGTTACTAATATATATTAAATTAACAATGTCACACAAATTATCAACAAAAGTCTATGACTTTATTACTCAGAAATTCGTTAATTGTATAAAAAGAATTTTTAAGTAAGCAGTTTCGAAACGTACTATTTTATTTCTCATTGGTAGTTTTTTTCATAAGTAATTCAAAGGAGATTTTCTTTTTTATTTTAAGTTAAAGTTTTACACACCAATAAATATATAATAATTTTGCGGATAAGCTGATTGAGGAGGTAACCCTTCAAGTTCAAAATGTATTTAGATGTATGTTGTCAAGTGTTAGTCTGTATAGTGCGAGTTAATAAGAAGCATCAATGGATCTGTGGTCTTTAGTCCAGTGCTATCAGATATTCCAAATGAAAATGACGTAATCCATATATCGTAAATGAATTTCAATGATTTTGTTAGATTTTCATTTAATAATACCTATGACTTATATTTAAAGAAATCATTAATAAAATAAAATGTTCTCTGCAAGAGCCAGAGGCGCAATTCTTTTGTAAATGCGTTATATGGGAGAAACTTGTATTCAGGTAATTTATTAAAAATCTTAATGCTCAAAGCAATGAACACTTATTCCCTTGCGGCGGCAATGTTGTATTGCACTGTCAGTGCAGGGCTAAGGATGGTAAAGAGATTTCATATTTTGTATTTTCGTGCCCTAGCCGATATACAGACCCTCGCAAAATTCCTTATTATATTTACCCTTTTACGGGTAAAATGTATACTATCTTTGCATATAATCATATTTATTTATATCTTAAAAGTGATACCACCTTTCCTCCCTCAATTCAACCCCTTACAACCACTTTTTCGCATTAAAGAGTTTTGTTCATTAGTCTTGGCGTGAGAGCGAACAGACAGAGATAGAAGAGTTACTTTCCCATTTATATTATTAAGTATAGTTAGTAATCTGCTTCTGTAAGGAATATTGATTCATGTGAATATTAGCCATCATTTTATATTCATGAAGAACACTGGGTTTATTTAGTCGGTTTGACGTCCCGGCGACGGCGTGCATGCGCGGCGCGGCTACTTAGCCACTTCCTTACTGGTCTCTGCATTTCAGTGTACTCGAAACTATGTTCTATATTTATTTACTAATACTAACTTGATCGTTCAGTGAGAAATGTCGATCTGGATAGCTTGAGCAGCGAGCTCTGTGGCCCGGATTGGGGCGCGCGGGGTCGTCGACCGTGTGCAGCGGGGGATGCGCGCCCCGCCCGGTCGCTGACACGTGCTGAGTCAATAAACTCCTCGTATTACTATTTCACTCAAAACGCAAACCGCCAACCGCACATTCGCAAGCGCCGACCGTTAAAGTAAAGGTTAAATTTATAACCTGTTCGCTCAAGCGCGTCAACAACATGAAGTCGTATTTCGAGGTGGAGGTATTGCATCGTCAGCGTCATGTCTTTTGTTCTACCTCCGTTCTACGTCACGATACCTTTGGAGCTATCCATGAATTACGTCACAGGTTAAGACGTGAATCTAATAAATGTAACATTTATGTTTTTAAAACACGTAATTCGAATTACTTAACGTTTGAGACAGAATAATAATTGAACATAAATGAAATTTATTAATACTACAGTTTTTATGTAATAATGTAAAATCATGTGTGTGTATTTCAAATATGACCAGCTGTGAGGACAGTCTATAAAAAATAATGTAATGTGTGAATGGCGTCTTTTGACTTTCTCGAATTGTAGTACTTAAATGTTTGAATGACAAATGTGGTGTAGGAGTTATTTCTGGAGATGGTGATAGGCGGTGCGATGACGCAGCCGGCCGTGGTCGCGCGGCGACCTTGCGCGGCCGCCGCAAGGTCTCGCGAGCGTCGACCCGCGCCGCTATCGAGCGCCGCCGCCGCCGCCGCTGCCGCCGATGATCTGCCGACGCAGCGGAGCGGCGGCGGCGGCGGCGCACCCTGCGTGCTGCCCGCCGCCGCCGCCGGCGCGGCAGCGGGGTCTACGGCCGGCCGTCGACCGCCCTGGCCGCGCTGTCACCTGCCTCCTACGTACCTGCACCCATTTATTAGCCACTCAAATCTCCCTCTTTTCAAAGAAACTCATTAGCATTCATTATATTCGCTTTCAGTCGATTTCGGAGCGCATTCCTCTTTGATTGTATTTCATTGCGATAGTTGTAACTATCTCTCGCGATGCAGCGTCCTCGACGGCCTTGAATCGTCAGAAGACGAGCACTTATCAGAATCCAGACTGTGCTAAAATATACATACATTATGCAAATCAGTATTTCCGTCGCCTTGTCATGACGATTCTTAGCTAATTATTTATTTATTGTACGAAAATAAATTTCACCAAAATCTTTTGCGATACATTTCTATTTCAATAATGCTAACAATAGTCACGCTATGGCGACGCGAACGCTATTCAACAGAACACGTTAATTACAGCTTTATTTGACTTGTTTTTATTTTTTATCGAGATTTAAATCGTTTGAGATTCTAAATGACTTATTTAGTTTTTGCCGTAATGATAACTTCTCTAGTTTTTATTAATTATCATGCCCGCGATTTTGGTCTATATTACTTTCCCGACAAGCTTATATTATTCCTGATATTCATTCATAACTCATACAGGGTGTCCCAGGAGCCGACGTCAAGCCGAAAGCAGGTGGTAGACTACCTCATATATGTTATCAGAAAAATATAAAAGAAAATCTAAGTCACCTATTAAAAAAAAATCTAGCAACTAAAAAATCAACTTATTTCATCTAAATTAAATATTCAAAATTAATTTTGATTATTTAATTTAGATAAAAATGGCATATTCTTCTAATTTGCAGCAGCTGGCTTTAAATTTTAGATTAGAGTATACAGAAACACTATTCAGGATTACAAAACACAAGAACATGTTTAGAAAATTCAAGAATTGTAGCAACAACTCAAAGTAACCAAGACCTCTGAGAGCAACAACAGTGAAAAAACCGTCACAGGGTGTAAATTTTATCGTTTTTTTAAATAGGAGACTTTTTTTTATATTTTTCTGATAACATATATCAGTTAGTCTACCACCTGCTTTCGGCTTGACGTCGGCTCCTGGGACACCCTCTATATCTTATTGACAATCCAACCTACGTACCAAAGGTGCTTCTCGATTTCACATTCACTCGTATCAAATAAAAAAATGTATTACTAAAGGTAGCCTAATATTGTTTTATCTGCGCCAAAGGTTATCATTATTTTCGGTAAATGGATCGCGCCATTAATTTCACCAAAATATAAGTATTTAGTTAGTACGCTATTAATTAGGTATACACTGTTTTATTTTATTTATAAATTAATCAAATGAAATTGCATGGAGTACCTCTAGTTCACGACATTGACCTGCCCTCCATGAAGAGCCGCAGCAAAGGTTATTTCGCTAATGCCTAGCCACCCAAACTCGTTAGTCGGATGGGCGACTGATTGCACCACCCATGGAGAGTTCGGTCACCGAGCACTGCCCACTGTGGAACGTCCTTGTAGACCTCGAGAAACACGCGTGAACTGACTCCGCCACCCTCACAGATGTCGCTCTTAATTATGCGAATATACTTCCGTCATTGTATAAATATATATCAGAAGTGGTATTATTTGTGAACAGAAATTTACATATTTTTCCAACATTATTATAGGATGCATATATAACGACGTAATGACGTCGACGAGGTGATTAAATTATAGCGTCACTTGTTAAAATAGCCTTTTTTTATTTAAAAGTTATATGTATGGGTCCAAAAATTAATCTTTCAAATTCTTGATCATTGCCGTAGAATTCGTGGTTAGAAGTGTTTATAGGATACATTTTTTAGAATGTTCTTCGTTTTTCGTTCCGACATGCCCTTTTCTTCCCTTCCCTTTAATAAGGTGGACTGTAAAGTAAAGGGAATCTTTGCCGCCCTCTGTATTCTCGTTACACAACTAAAGCAAGCTGACAGTGAATAGATTTCTAATGAACATCTTGGAGCCCACCTGCGGCTAGCGTCAGGCGGGGTCAGGCTAACGTCAGGTCAAGTGTCTAGTCAGTGGTGGTAAATAAGAGCGCGGAGTGTCGACGAGCCCGTGGCCGACTGACGTGGACTCGAGGGTAGCGGACGGCGGGCCTTTGTTGTCTGGCTTTATACAGATGCGTTATTCTGCGTTAGCCGCTCTTTGGTTACTCGCCTCTGCTTCAAAGGGTATTAAATTGATTACTTCAACCTGCATATAATAATAATTATCCAGCTGTTGGGTTTCTTATGTTCTCGCTACATATTGAGACTGGTGTTGCGGGTGTCCATGGGCAGCGGTTATCGCTTACCATCAGGTGATCCGTTTGCTGCCCTATCATATAATATATATATCCAATTTTATCCATATTTTTCTACTTTGGTACCTTTTCTTTATACTATTTTTAATTTTTGAGAATGTATTCAATTTAGTAATGTAATTATGATGAGTCACCGGCTTCAGTTCATCAGGTAAAACATAACATTTTCCTTCTTCTGTAGATATTGAGGTTATGGCTAATATATTGGATTTGCCATCATTTGAGGCCATCATCGTAAACTCAAATTGCAACCGGTCCATCTTCTTTTAGTTAACGAAAATGTCGTTTTATTATATATATTATTGAGGATTTTTATAATAAACCATAAATTGTTTCTCTGAAAATACAAAGAGATTGTTTATTTAACACACTTTTACAATTTTGCAACTTAAATCTTAACCACACTTAAATCTTACCTGAAAATACAAAGAAACGACATTTAAAGTTTACTAATATCGTCTGCTTAATTATTAATTTTACGATTAATTTATATCTCTAAGTTTTCTTATTGTTTTTTATAACTTCCACAGATAACCTATGAATACGCGAACTAGCGCAAAGCGCGGCAAATTTAAATTAATGAAATGTCATTTCTTTACATATATATAGATATATATAAAAGACAGGCAGACGGATTGGCAGACATCTGTGTAGATGACATTAATAATCTTAGTGGCTCCTAGCACTTGTAATTTCGACCCATCGTGAATCTATTGTTACCCTGTAGCCTTCACCCAGTGCAAACATTCGAGCCTACTGTTAGGCGTCTTTCCGTAGCACGTCCTTGAAGTCTTTCGGTTTTGTGAAACCAGTTCCCTTCGACTTTTGTCTCTTGCCAGCTGCAGCATCGTAAAGGCATGCACCTACCATGCAGGAAGGATAAATTTGCGAAAAAGTGTGGGGTGAAAGAAGATGTAGTGACTAAAATAATAAAGGGACACGAAAGAAAGGAGATATATTTTTTTAGGCCCACTAGAAAACGGCAATGTTTATTGATATACTGAACTCTAAAATATCAATTTATGATTAAAAGCAATTGCACGATATTATGAGTAAAAATGAAACGGGAATGATAAAATCAATTAATTAATGACGTTTGACATTTGAGGTAAAGGGACTAACGTTTTTTAAATCAACATGGAAGATGATTTAATATTATACAACTAATATATAAATATAATAATAGATAAATGATAGTGTATTGTATTATTTCTTTTTTATTTTATTTAAAAATATTGAACTCTCAATAATTATGTTAATACTATTTTAGATTATTTTAACTATTCGTTTATCAGTCCAGTATCGTCGTGAAACGGAACGCGTCATCATTTTTGACAGCGACAGAATGGTACCTACACTGACATCCAATTGACGTCGGTTTGTTTTCAACCGAATTCTGTGTTTACGTTTCCAACGGCTTGCTTTCGTTTTCTTTCCCGTATCCCGTATTTAGAATGCAAAAAAATAATACGATTTAGGGGTTTGTTTATACTGTATTTTTTAACGTAAATGCATGAGGTCGCGTCTACGCTCCGCGAACACTGCAGCACTGGTGAAACGCCCGAAATACGCTAAGTAGCGTATTTCGGGCGTTTGGTAGTGGCCAAAGAAGATTGTATTTTTCAAGAATAAAAAAAGTGGTAAATAGCATTTACGTAAAAAGCAATTTGAATACAAATCAAAATAAAGCTACTAACTACTAAGAATTTTTAGGTTATTTAATGTTCATGTTTTAATTGATTTCTCAATATTCCCGTTAGATAAAAACAAGCTAATGTTCCTTATAATATCTAGGGTTAATAAGAAATTGTTTAACGTATGTCTCATTAATAAACGTTACATTTTATAGTGGGCCTATTCTCCATACAAGAAAAAAATATCTCCTTTATGTGACAATATGAATGAACCGGCGACATAGACGAACATACTTGAACAAAATAGAGGATATATTGAAAGAAGGTCAGGTCAAGAATGCCCGTAACCGATGAGCGTGCATGGAAGTCTTAATGAATGGGAGGAGGCTAGGGAAGTGTGTTTGGATCGTAGTTTATTAACTACCCTACCAAGTATCTATTATCAATGTTGAAAATTTTTTTATCTATTTATATACACTTTATTGTATAAAAAGGCTAAGAACAACACTAAATTACGCTTAATTATTATTAACACTAAAATACAATTAGCGGACTTATCTCCAATAGGGATTTCCTGTCCTGTAAGTATTAGGATAGTGAGGTGACACTAAAGTGTATTGAAAGCTATATATTATAATGTAAAAATAATGTTTAATATAAAATCTAAATATTTAATAATGTAGTATATACAAAGTGTACACAATAATATAATACATATTTATTAATTTAATAAATGGAATAACTTAAGGATAAAAAATAATTACTAGATTGATGAAACAAGGTAATACCTCTTAAGCTGACGCTTGAACGAATATATGGATGTTGGACAATTTTGTTTGTGTTGGGACTTTATTCCAGAGTTGAGCGGCGCGAAAACAGAATGAGTGAAAGAGAAAGCGAGACTTGATAATGGGAAGTGCAAGCAATGTGGCAATAATTGGAATCTTTCTTGATTATTCACACGTTTTCGCCAAGCTAGCTGGCAAGTCGCCTCACTGAGGACTGATACAAAAATACTATCTACTTCGGTTGTGTCTTGAATAAACAGTTTTACAAAGGACGCTGCAGATCTTGCTGTTTACCTTTCAGATTAGTGATGACTTGCGAATTCATCGCGGAAAGTCCAAACTCAATGGTCTTAGAAATCAGCCTACCACCAACGGGGTTTGTTGTCTTAATAAATATACAACATATATTTACACACATATACGGGAAAACAAATTTGTGCGGGTCGTAATATTTGCCCCGTGCGACCCGTGGCAGAGAAGCCGTTCATTCGACGTCTGCATCAACTGCGCGGTCAACGTTTTAAGCATAGGTTCCCAAACTTTTTTGTGTCGTAGACCCTTTGCTATGTTTTACGCTTTTGGGTAGACCCCCTACTTAACTGATATTGAATGCCATCATTCTACAACATACAAAATTTTTATAAGCATATATAATATTATTTTGTACTTCATAAGTACTTTTATAAACAACTAGCTGACCCGTGCCCACTTTCGTTGGGCATAATATTAATAATCCCCGAAGCGAGCACGAACGCGATCCGAATTAAACCCGAAGCCATCGCGCGCCGTCCGCTGCCTGTTTTTTTCTCAGATTCACTTTGCAAAACGGACTACCACGTAAAAACCTTTTTATTTTTCGGTTTTTTATATAACCTATGACACTCAGCAATAACGTGGCCTTCTATTGCTGAAAGAATTTTTAAAATCGGTTCAGTAGATCCTGAGATTACCCCTTACAATTTAACAAATATACAAACACACAAACTTTACTTCTTTATAATATTAGTATAGAAGTATAGATGTATATGTCTTTATATTAGAAGATAGTATAAGTAAATAGATACTATCAGTGTATGTTGAGATCCATTATTTTTTTTTCGTTGACGTAGACAGACAGACCCCTTTCAGGTTGCCATAGAGGTCTATATAGACCATTTTGGGAATCCCTGGTTTAAAGGATGTGTTTTTTAACGGCAGGGCTTTCGGCGAGGCGATCGCGCGAGCGTCGGCGTCGAGCGGCAGGTCAGCGGCGACGGCGGCGGCGCGAGCACGCGCGGCAGGGGCTCACCGGCCACAAGACGGACAGCGCGCGGCAGCCGGGGCCCGCGCGCAGCGCCTCGGGGCGGACGCCCGTCCCCCCGCTCAGGCGACGCTGGGTCCCACCCTCCTCTCTCAGAACGCAAGATGTGCCCGACGGAGATGCCAAGTACGACATCATATTCCGGAAGGTGAGTGCTCCGAACCGCACGCGTTTATTCATGAGTTTCGGCGCGACTTAAAAACTAAATAAAAAACACCAAAAATTACATTCGCAACAAAATTAGAGCAAATCGCATTTCTGCACTGCACTGCCTTCAACTCAGTGTAAGTAGCTGACAGAGCAAAATGCACTGGAATTTTGCAGAACGCAGAGGTGACGGCGGGTGTAGAATACAAACAAAGTCAAAGGAGAAAAGAAACAGGCTGCAACCGTAACTAAAGCCGAATTTAGATTTCTTTATCCAAAACTGCCTGAAACCGAATATTATGTCACTTGCTATCACGCATTTGAATGAGAAATGCAGCTAAAGATTACACCCAATTTGATGCCCAAGAACTATTGTCAGTACAGGTTAAAATGGTTGTGGACTACTTGTGTTTCTATTGCGGTTTTAATGAGAGCCCAGCTATGAATGAGACTTCAGTCACCCACCTTCTCGACGATTTAAGTAATGCAGGTTTTGACTCGTCCGTCACTAAAGGGCCCCAAAAAGATAGATCAATATTGCTGCGAAGGGGCAAGTTTCGCAACTCATCGACAGTTCGCCACAAAAGGCCCTGAGGAAAACTGAGCATTTATTTGTCACATAAATGTCCCATCAGTGCTGCCGTGTGAGCGATGGAATCGTCTCATCCCCATTTTATTATTCGACTTTATAATTCGATGGATAAAACTGACAACTAAAGCAAGTGTATAATAAGCCAACTATACGTTTGATTATCTTTATTGGAGCAAACTGACAGCTGAGTCCAGTGGTAATCTGTAAAGTAATGGTTTGTGATTATTTTTTGTAAAAAATAGAGAAGAAGTGATTACTTAATAACTACTAATAATAATAAAAAATAGGACTGAAAACAAACTTGGAGTTGACCATTTTCTTTTTTTTTCGAATAATAATACATTCCTGCCACGGTACTTTGGAATTCGCAATATAATAAAAAACGATCGTCGGGTATTAATAAAACATTGTTTTAATTTAGGAAAAAATTTGTTTATAAACTTTAGCAGGATCTTTAAATGTTCGTTATGGTATGTTGGTTTGAAACACTGTGCTCATCCAAATGTAGTAGTGACTGAACAATACATAGTCCTGGAAATCGCGAAGGAAAATGTAAAGGTGACACTGATATAGTAGATTTCAACTGGTAACAGCCGATGAATACTTACAACATGAGCAGTGCTTGTCATTTGGTTGGCACTCAACACTCTTATTTTAATTACAGTAGTGCTAAGAGAACATTATCCATTATTATTTAAATACAATAATATATACCAACACAATGACATCACTAAATATTTCATTATAATTACATATATTTTATTCAAAATGTGTACCCAGCCTAAAATAATTTAAATTTAATAAAATAAATGAAAATTGGTACTTAACAGTGACACAATATAACGTGGCACGTGACATATTATTGCCTCTCCTGTAGTGTGTATACTCTAGTGTAGCGAAATAGAGCATTTTAATCGTATATTACAACGTATATATTATCCAACGATATCAACTAATGCAATGAACTGCACTGACTGGTTCCAACAGGAATTGTAGTTTACTATTACCGGCAATAGTCTCCGGGGCGCTTCCATAAGTTTTGATGTTCCGTAACACGGTTT
Source organism: Scirpophaga incertulas (assembly GCA_036419045.1). Classification (NCBI taxonomy): domain Eukaryota; kingdom Metazoa; phylum Arthropoda; class Insecta; order Lepidoptera; family Crambidae; genus Scirpophaga; species Scirpophaga incertulas. Next base: position 2,691,678 of record CM071637.1, read on the forward strand.
AAATTGTTAATAAATCCATAATTTTCATACATTTACTGTGCTGAAATTTCAAAAGTTCTTTCGATAACCTTGTAGCAGTAATAGATTATAAGTACATTCTTTTTTGTTAATATTCTGTGTCCCATGTGAACGTAGTGTAATCCGCTATTGCAGGTCCGCGGTATCCTCAACAAGCTCACGCCTGAGAAGTTCCAGAAGCTCAGCGACGACCTGCTGGGGCTGGAGCTGGACTCGGACAGGGTGCTGAAGGGTGTGATCTTGCTGATCTTCGAGAAGGCGCTGGACGAGCCCAAGTACTCGTCCATGTACGCGCAGCTGTGCAAGCGGCTCAGCGAGGAGGCGCCCAACTTCGAGCCTCCTGGGCAGCCTTGCACTTTCAAGCTGCTACTCCTGAACAAATGTCGCACTGAATTTGAGAATAGGGCTCAGGTAAAGAATGACAGAAATCCATTTATTAACGCCATAGATTAGAACAGACGTTCCCAGACTTTCGTTTCATAGACCACTTCAAGATACGGTTATCCCCTACAATAGTGAATTACATGGATCTGATGAATCATAGCAACTTGCAAACAAACTCAACTTAGAACTTGATAATTACACAAATGATAAGATGATGTTTTAGTAAACATACATCAAATCATTCATATACTATGCCAAATTAGCTCAGATGTATGTAGCTATATAACATTTTTATGCTAGACATTTTTAATTCATTACATTCATAACTTTTTCAAAAATTTCAGTTGCTCACTTTTTAATTCTCAAATTGCCTGCTTCTAAAACATTTTCTAAAGCATCTTGGAATTTTTGGTCAGATAGGACTACTGTTTGATATGTCATTAGCTGTTATCATTTTTTGGACTTCATATTATTTTCCATCTGCACAACAACATCCGTAGAAAACGAATTATTTTACAAAAAAAAAAAATGCATCGCATAAAGAAAGCAATTTACAGTTACACACTAACATTTGAACATCCATAAAAAATATTAATTCTCTCAATTTTAGCGGTCATAACATTAATTTATGTTATTGATGTTTTAAAAGACCTCACAAAAGTCTTACCGCATTTAAAGTCATGAAGCTGTTAAGCTTTTTGTGTTCTTTTAATTAAATATTTGTTTGGCGTCAATACTCGAAAAAAGATTATTTCGGTTTGTGATTTCGCCAGGCCTTCGCCGCGTTCGAAGACAAGGTGTTGAGCCCCGAGGAAGAGGAGAAGCGGCACCTCGCCAAGTGCAAGATGCTGGGCAACATCAAGTTCATCGGCGAGCTCGGCAAGCTGGAGATCCTGGCCGAGTCCATCCTGCACCGCTGCATCCAGAACCTGCTGGCGCGGCGCGCGGCCGCCGAGCACCAGGAGGACCTCGAGTGCCTGGCGCAGCTCGGCAAGTGGCGCTCCAGTGGCAGTGTCGGGGAGGCGGTCGGTCGGGGCGCGCGCTAACCATGTGCGTGTTTGTGGGTGCAGTGCGCACGTGCGGGCGCGCGCTGGACTCGGAGCGCGGCCGCGGCCTGATGGAGCAGTACTTCGCGCGCATCGACACGCTGGCGGCGTCGCGCGAGCTGGCGCCGCGGCTGCGCTTCATGCTGCGCGACGTGGCCGAGCTGCGGCGCGGCGGCTGGGTGCCGCGCGCCGCCAGCGTGGCCGCGGGCGGCGAGGGCCCCGTGCCCATGCACCAGCTGCGCCCCGAGCCGCGCCGCGAGCCGCTGTTCCGCCGCGCGCGGCTCGACGACGTGCTGCACCACCTCACGCTGCAGCCGCCCGCCGCGCTCGTGCCGCCGCCCACAGACGCCATGTTCCCCGCCCAGTGAGTGCCGCCCTAACTATATTGCTGTATTGCTAACAGTACCAATTTTCACTTACTATCTAGAAAACATTTTAAAAATGGTGTGAATCTGGACACTGGTGAGTCGTCCTGTAACGCGTTCGCAGAATTCTTTTATTCAAATTTTCAAGAGCAATCTACAACAGAAACGTTGCGTAATTTAAACTCATCACATAATATAACTGATTCCTGTGTAGATCTGTTCAATCGTAGTAAAAGATGACCAAGAACACAAAATGTTAAAATCTCTGGACTGTAACAAGTCGGCTGGACTGGACGGACAGCATCCTTATTTGTTATCTCGAAATGTGCAAGTAGCCTGACTCCTCCTGTTAGCTACTTATTTCGACGGTCTCTTAGGGAAGGTGCTGTACCAAAAATTTGGAAAAAAGCTATTATTATCACACCCATTCATAAAAAAGGCTCTAAACGTGAAGTTGTTAATTATCGCCCTATTTCTAAAAGTATTGGTGAAATTAATCCAAGAACAAATATATGCCGCTCTTAAACAAACGTTCATGCCCAAACAGTATGGTTTTTTAAAGGACAGATCGACGACAAGCAATCTTATAGTTTTTACCGATGATGTGTCTTCAGGAATGTAGTTGGGAGTCAAGTCGATGTCATTTATACTGATTACACCAAAGCATTGGATCGAATTGACCACGTGATCTTGCTTGAAAAATTGCAAACAGCCAGTATACATGGAGACTTACTAAGGTGGCTTAGCTCGTATATCAAAAGTCGATGCCAAACTGTAGTTTTAAATGGCTTCTCGTCACATTCGAAATTCAGTACTGTTCCGTCCGGCGTCCAACAGGGCTCAATACTGGGGCCGCTTTTGTTTCTCCTATTTATAAATGATTGTTTATGGTAATAAGGTTCACTTTTTCTGGGATATTAAATTGAGAGACGTGTGTTTGGACTGTAATTTATTTTGCGACTGACTAACATAACCAGACATACATTTGATGTTTAAGCTTAGGTATTGATGAATGAACAGCTGCGTAGACCGCGCTTTGTGCTACGTAATGTTATGATCTAAACAATGATATTCACAAGTCCTTCTCTTATTCTCAATATTTATTGTTTGCCGATGACGATATGAAAGTTTACAAAAAAATCAATGCATTCAATGACTGTCTGCAATGACTGACAGCAAGATCTTGAGAGGCTGGAACATCATTGTCGTGCTAATAAATTAACCCTTGTTGTACCTAAATGTAAGTTATAACATATAACTTCAGTAGATCCAGTAACATATTACAATTTAATTATACTTTAAACCAGCAGTTACTTCAGCGAGTTGACCATATAAGAAATCTGGGTGTTCTACTAGACTCAAAGCTTTTATTTGATAAACAAGAACAATAAAACATTTGAGTGTAGCGGTGTTCAAGTTCCATTCGGCCGGCAGGTTCAACGGGCGCGACACGTTCCGGCAGCGCTCGGCGCCCGGCGGCGGCTACTTCCCGCGGCAGCAGCAGCAGCAGCAGCAGGGGTACAACAAGTCCTCCGGCAACAGCCGCGCGGGCGGCGGCGGCGGAGGTCAGCCGCCGCTACTCTTGTTATCTCTCAAACTAAATTGACATTTAAATCAAGAATGCGGTCCAAAATTTGCTATCAGCGTACATGCATGTTATTTGAATTATTATCTCATATTATCAATTCACGCATATAATTTGTATGCAATTGCTTGTTGTATGACATATTTCAGATTGTGTGCGTAAAATTATTTTAAACTTTTCAGGAAATATATAAAGTTATTCGCTATTGTGTTTCTGCACTCGTAAAAATTGGGCATCTTTACTTACATGACTTCACAATGCAATGTATTTTAGTATGGTGCGTTTATATATTCCTCTTGCAATGTTCACATAATCGTCTGATAATGTTAAGGTAGGGCTACAAAAAATACGGATTCCGGTAAATGCCTGAAGAAAGTTTCCGCACCAATGGCCATTAGTCCTGCGAACAGTGTACTCTGCCCACTGTAATTTTTTGGGCTGTGTCATTCTTCTGCGGATTACATTATTTCTGATACGTTACCGCAATTTAACTCCGAGCATAGCCCTCTCCATTGCTTTTTGAGTGATTCAGAGCTTCCCTACAAGGCCCATTATTAATTGTTTTGATAATGTGCGTTGTTTTTGTTGAATAATTTATCCCAAGTAAACACACTGTTTGATAACTTGTGAGCCAATGGCGTAGTTATTTTGACGTGCAAAAATGATTGTAAAAATCCTATTTGAGGATTAAAATAAGTGAACTTCCAAATCTCCAACATTTATGAAAGTGGGTGCTATATGGAAATTCGACATGATTTTCATCTTGTCCATATTCATTTTAAGATCCACTTGTTGAGGAATTTTACTGAGGTCTCCCAGCATTCTTTTCAAATCTTCCATGGTCTTGATAGAACACTTGGTGAACCATGGAAGATTTATATTGATGGCCAGTCTCTTCAAGTCTAAAAGCACCCTCCTCCATAAAAGTGTAGCGATCACATTGTACTGTCTCGCAACTGGCTGGAGAGTTATATTGGTCTCGAGTTCTAGTACTGAAGGAGATATCGATAGTTTATATGACACTTCTGAAGAGACTACAGCACAGCCCAGCCCAGGTCTTGAAGGAATCGAAGTCTTTCTCTTAGTCACAAATACGAAGAATATTAGCAAGATACACTCTTCTGCACAACCTGCCTACCGTATGTATGGTACTGCAGCCTTTGCGGAATCCGGAGGTGAAATCATCAAATATACGCGCGAGATGATTTGTGATAACGTAAGAGCGTAATGGGTCTGTATTCCCTCAGCTGGGTTCTATCACCTTTCCTGAAATAATAGCAAATATTACAAATGCCAGAGATGTTACAATATTTATGTGAAAACAGTTTCATGACCCAGAACTTGTAATACTTGTACAATTTTAAATTAAATTTAAATTAACCTATACTTTCAGCTGCGAAAGGTAAGGTAAATTTTTAATCTCTTTTCTCATCTATAGTAGGTAGCTTTCCAAAACTCTGTGTACTTATAGGATGCCTGTGTGATTAATTGATGTCGCTCGACAGGACCTAAACAGCTCGATTTTTCTATTTGTACAAATTTGCTTTTCATTTTCATGGCTTGAGTGGTTGGTAAGGCGGTAATGAAAACGTGCATTATCGCCATGTCACTGTGAATACGATAGTCTTTAAATTGTCAATTGTAGATAATTTAACAGGCCATTGTCTATTTTTGTAAATTGTCTAACAGTGGAGTCCTTCTAGTTATGATCGATTTCAGTTTTCGAAGCCTCTTGAAAATTTCATGAAGGTGGTGTGTGTGACATTACCTCACGTATTCATGGCGTTTAATTGGTTTTGTACTTAGTGATTAGGTAAAAGCGTTTAGTTTTAAGCTTTAACAGTGTAGAGCTCGTTTGGTGCCCTACAAATTAATAGTTGTTTATTGTGACAAAGATTGTTGTAATAGAATATTGTGATCGCGTGTGCAGGTGGCGGCGGCGGCGGCGGCGGCAACAAGTCGCGCGTGTACGCCGTGGGCGGCGCGCTGGCCGACGTGCAGATGCGGCCCGCCGCCAACTCGCTCATGTTCACCGCCAACCGGCTGTCCCGGCCCGCGCCCGCGCCGCACCCGCCCAGTCAGTACTCGCGCCCCGTCTGCGCCGTAGTCGGTAGGCCAACCAATCGAGAACCAACTCAGGGTGTACGTCGTTCCGCAGGCGTGCTGGCGCCGACGTTCGCGAGCGCGCCCATCGTGAAGGAGCCGGCCATCACTATCAAGCCCGCTCCTGACAAGAAAGACAAGCCCAAGAAGGACAAGGTACGCACTCTGAACTTATCAACGTTACAAAATTGGGAATTTAATCTTTATCTTGTATATACTCATTGTACAACGCATTTGCCAAAAAAATCGTTAAGGTTTTCACGGTCTCTGCTGTAAATACGATATTATTCGCAAAGCGAAAGTGTGTCACTTCAATCACTCAGTTCATCAATAGTATCGCCATTAATTCACGTCGAGTCCTCTTCAGTCCAGATGATCAATATAACGTCTTGTGTTTTTTATATTTCCTTATATCGCGGTCATCAATCCTAAAGTTATTAGGTGTTTATTAAAAAGTGTGTGGCGACATTCAGGGCGTGAACAAGGAGGAGGCGTGTCGGCTGGGCGCGGAGGCCGTGCAGGCGGCGGCCGCGGCGTGGCCGGCCGGCGCCGACGAGCCGCCCGAGCCCGCGGCCGGCGAGCTGGCCGCCGCCGAGCCGCTGCGCCGCCTGCGCGACCTGCAGCCCGACAAGCTGCTGCGCCGCGCGCTCGGCGCCGCGCTCGACGCCGCCCGCGCCGCGCCCGACCCAGGTATATCGCAGGGCTCTCGATTGACTCCACTTCTGTTTTCTTTGCAATAACTTACAAGTAACAAGAAAAAAAGTGTATGAAGAAAAAAATGAACGTAAGAATGTAGTATGTTATTGATGATACATGTTTTGGTGTGTCGACAGAGGGTGAGCGGTATGCGTGGGCGGCGGTAGTGGTGGCGCGCGCGGCGTCGCGCACGCCGCTCACGGAACAGCTACGCGCGCTGGCGCAAGCGGTGGCTTCCTCGGCTGAGACAGATGCGGACGAGGCGGGCGGCGAGGAGCCGGCCGAGCCGGGCTCGCGGCGCGCGCGGCTCGCCGAGTTGACGGCGCACGCGCTGCGGCTGCGCGCTCTCCCCGCGACCGAGCTGGGCGCGTGGGCGAGCGCGGGCGGCGCGCGGCGCGGCCTGGCGCTGGACGCGCTGCGGGCGCTGGAGCGGCGCGCGGGCGCCGATGGTGCGCGGCGGCTGCTGCAGGACGCGGCGCTGGACGCGGGCGCGTTGGCGGGGGCCGCGCACGACCCAGACGCGGCGCTGGCGCGGCTGGAGGCGCGCGGGCTGGCCGCGCTGGCGCCGCAGCTGGCCGTGCGCGCGCGCCTGCGCCGCCAGCTGGCCGCCGAGCCGCAGCCGGCCGCGCTGTACCGCTGGATCAAGGCCAACGTGGAGCCGGCCGTGCGCGCCGACGCCGCGTTCGTGTCCACGCTCGTGGCGCTGGTGGCGGAGCGCGTGTCGGCCGAGGCGGGCGCGGAGGACGCGGGCGGCGGCGGCGGCGGCGGCGGGGCCGGCACGGAGGACGAGCGCGCGGCGCTGGAGCGCGAGCGCGCGCTGCTGGAAGCGTACGCGCCGCTGCTGACGGCGCTGCTGGCGGCGCGGCCCGCGCTGCAGCTGGCCGCCGTGTACGCGGTGCAGCTGCACGCGCACCGCCGCCGCTACCCCAAGGGCATGCTGCTGCGCTGGTTCATGTACCTCTACAACCTGGAGGTGTGCGAGGAGGACGCCTTCCTGCGCTGGCGCGAGGACGTCACCGACGCGTACCCCGGCAAGGGCGAGGCGCTCTTCCAGGTCGGTCGCTCTCTATGTTTCTCTCGAGAAATAGACGCTATTATCACTTACTTATGCCCGGTTCCTATATTTGAAAAACGATCCGTTTTAGTTACGATTAGTAATTTTATACGAGGCGTAATCTCTAATCGTTTCTTTAAAAAACGTCTCGTCATGCAACTTACTGACGGCTTCCTACTAACGGATGGGAGGGTTATTGGTAACGGACGGTAAGCGTATTGTAAGGAGATGAGTGATTACGGTGTTCCTATAAATATTTTTGACTTTGTTAAGACTACTATTCGTAATGTCATTTGGTTATCGGTCAATTTTGGTCAGGTAGAGTTGAGTTTTTCGAGGATTTCTGTTTTTGCTTTTTAATATGTCGAGTTCAGATAGCGATAGAGAAGTGATCGATATTTTAACCAACTCCAGTGAGACTGAAGAAGATAATATGCATGTTAGAATATATGAAGAAAGAGTGAATTATTTAGCGACGCTTGATTCTTACGAATTTCAAGTGCGATTTCGACTTGATAAAGAATTTACTGAACAATTACTTCTTCAAATTAATCCACATATAAGAGTAACAGGATCCAGGTTAGTATAGGAAGCATTTGTATTGTTGGAGGAAATTTGATATTAGTGAACATAACCTAAAATGTTTTTTAGGTTATGTTACCTAAGCTTTCCAATGGTACCCCACACCTCCCTGGGAGGCGCGGGCAAAGTACTAGAGCGGTGCCTAAAAATCAAATAGATGTTACGAGTATCTGTAGGTATTCACGGAGAGTTACTCACTCACTACGGAGTAATATTCATTTTTCATATATATCTTATGTTAATTTAAATTGAAATAATAAAACGAATAGGTTTATCACGTCAGTTTACAACACAGATCAAGTATTTGTACTAATTTTACAACATCAACCGTAAAGAAAAGATAGACATGAATTTTTGTGTTTTGACAGTGTCAATGTCAAAAATGCGTATGCTATTAACGTTCCGTTCTCGTTATGTGCATGCTGCATTCTATTGCGATTGGTACTGAAAAAAATATATATATATCAACTATTTAGCTTCAATTGAATAATTATTTAACAAGTGACAAAACTTTTGACAAAATTTATGGAGCTATTTGTGTGTAAATAAACTTAGTATGACTTAAATTTTGTGATAACTTTAGTTCCTATTTTGCTTATAACGAAACGTATATCTGTGAGTAAAGAGGGCTCGGTATTTTACTGATCAACGGACGTTCGTTGGTAGCTGGTATAAAAAATGAATTGTGGAACAGTGTTTACGACTCGTAGTCAGTTAAATAAAAACGGGTAGTAGCTTTTATATTATGACGATCCGTTGATTATAGGAACCGGGCATTATAGGACGAGATTACTTTTTAGATTCTAATTGAGTTAATCACCTTGGAATTTTATATCATTAATTTTCATGAAGCACAATGTTTTGAGCAACTCGCTTCACCCACAAATGAATCAAAAAAGAAAAAATATATTGACTCGACACCTGTTCGGAAATTGGGAGAGCCTTCTCGAGAAGAACAGGCAAGAAACTCTGAAGGTCTATTTTTTATCTCCTCTTTTCAATGTTAATAATTATAATAATATAATATAAAAATACAATATAGTATAAGATACAATCATACCTAATACGATTAGTCGTATGTATGTTTACATACACAAATAAAATAATACAATATTATAAATAATGTTGTTACCAAACATGGCTCTATGAATAGTGTCCCTATTCCCAAATACTGTGATCATTTAGATAGTCACTATAATAACCTTTACTCATGAGTGTCTTTTTGATATGGATTTTAAATTTATATAAAGGCAAATCAATGACACTGCGGAAGTTTGATAAACATAGATATACATTTCCCCAAGAACGAACAGCTAGTTTTATGGAGTCTGAACATTGGAACGGCAAGTTTATTTTTGTTTCTAGAATGGGACCCGAATGAAAGTTGATGACCGAGCTTGTCCGCAGGTGAACGCGTGGCTTACGTGGCTGCAGCAGCAGGAGTCCGAGGACGAGGAGGCGGAGGACTAGCGGCGCATCTCATATAAATATAATTAAGCCAAATAGTTGATACCTTCCGCGCCCTTTAGCGCTCGAGGCCGGCGCCTCCAGTGCTAAATAGGTCAATTTTAGGTTATACTACGTAAACGAATGTTAGTATCTCGAGATAATTTTTTGTAGGCCTTTTACTCGATTTTGATACTTTTTACAAGTGTATACAATGTATAGTGTTCGCTCGGACGTATGGTTGCACCCGGTCAGCTGTGCAGTGCGCGGTTTAGTTCAATTGTAATATATATGTATGGAAAACGTAAATCAATTTTTATTAATAACATCATGATTGTTTATTTTCGATGCTAAATGGACTTAGTGATAAACTGTAAGATTGCTTAAATTTCATTGTATTATCAAATTTTAGAATTTTGTAACTAGATAAATAAAAATAATAAAAAAGTTAATATTACCCTATGGGCGTGAGACGAATAGGAGACTTGGTGAATCATTTGTAATTATTCTGTATTTAATCAATAAATTTGCGCTTTTTATGTACTACCTAACTTCTCCAGTAGATTGTCGATATACAATTATGTATAAACATATTGAATGTGGCAGTTGTCTGGTTTACAAGTTACAATTACGTGATTGTACATTATTTTTAAATGTTCATGCACTTTGATAAATATTATAAAATCTAATGAACTAGTTTTAAGTAAGAGAATGCTTCACCAGCTCTCTGGTTGTGGACGTGAGAATGTGGAAGTGATGCAAGACAAGTGAGTGTCCTTGATCAATATGTATTCAGGATGAGAAATAAACTTCAGTGTAATTTATTTATAAATGTCTATTTATTAATATGTCACGACCTAACTAACATGGACATCATTTTAGTTTTAAAAATAAAAAATGCTTTTGCTTAGTGGGAGTCTACGGGGGTGTGGCATTATTGGGGGGGTCCTACAACTCTGTCACGCCGATTGATTATGAATCTGAGCGATATAAATTATCAGAACTTATAGTTATTTTTTGTGGATACAAACTAGGATGAAAACTGTGTAGTAACTATTCTTTCAATACAAGTAGATGAAAAAAGAGTGTCGAAGTCTTTTATCAAAAGTAAAACAATCTTTATTCAACATACGCTTTAACAGACACTGACGATAAGAATCTTGAGAAATATCGAGCAATAATGCTAATGGAACTTTACAATTGTTAATGTGGAATTGTGGTCATGATGTTGCGATGTGATCACCCCAAACGCTGCTCGTGCGTGACGCCAATGAAATCACTGGCATTACACCCCACTCATACGTGGGAAAATAAACTTAACAAATTAGTTGATTACAAAGCAGATGTGTTTCGCCTGCAACTAAAATAATAAGTGAAACTGATTATGATCATAAGTGGTTCAAAAGTAGATTATTGCAAAGGCTGCAAAAATAATCCATTGCAGGTCAATAATAAGTGACAGCCGAGCTTAGGCGAGGACTTCACTCACTAATATGAGATATGCAATTGCCATTGCCGCCGAGGCAAATAGAGCGCTTTCTGAATATATTTACCTTTATTATATTTATATACCTTTGTCGTTAAATATCTTCTAGGGTTTTAATTAAAAATTGCTTTATATTTTCGCCGGTAAAAATATTCGATGTTTCGCTTTTAAATCTGGGTTATCGTTTAAGAAATGCTTCCATATTTTTTTCAAGTTGATGCCACTTTTAAGTTGAAGCCTATATTTCAACATGGAATAAATTATAGTACTCATATTGTAGATACATTTTTAGTTTTAACAATCTCATTAAAATATACTATATTGGAAATAATGTCCATTAAAGTAACTAAGAAATCAAGTTAAACTTTTAGTTTTGCCGCCAATTATTTATTTTCCTCTTCTTCTTCTTTATCTGTGGCGTGATGGCTGGTGTTGCCATATGCGAGATTGTGTTGTGGTGCGACGACTCGATTTTGGTGTATTAGTTAGTGCGATTTAAATTAAAAGCAGAAAACGATTTATGAATATAACAAGGTAAGTTGGATCAGATAGGAATAGAATAGCGGTTGGATAGGTAGGTAGACAGGTACTAATATGCTGAATGAAAAATATAAGATATTGTGTTTAAATATATTAAATACTAGCTGTGCCAGCGACTTCGTCCGCGTGGAATAGTTATTTTGAGCATCATATTTATTTTTGCAAACAACCACCTCAGCTGTTACCCGATCTTGACAACGCGACATATCCAAATTTGATCACCATAAAAACGATTCTAGTTAGTTAACATTAAAAAATAGACATATACTGTCGCGGACATTTTTTTAGATCATTTTAAGAGGAATAATTCTTTCATACATATTTTTTTGGTATCTAGAACCGTTTTCGCAGCCCACGCAACGGAAGCCCTCAAAGATGAATCATTTTCACCGTTTTTCCACATTTTCCATTATTTCTTCGCTCCTATTAGTCGCAGCGTGATGTTATGTAGCCTAAAGCCTTCCTCGATTAATGGGCTATTCAATAAAAAAATAATTTTTCAATTCGAACCAGGAGTTCTAGAGATTAGCGCGTTCAAACAAACAAACTCTTCAGCTTTATATTTTTTTTTTTTTTTTTTCCTCAGGAGAGGAGGCTGAGAATCCTCATGGATACCAACGCAACAGGCAAGCAGGGATGCGTTGATTATGTCGGACTCCTGGTGAATCGAGGCGGCTCGATCCAACAGACCTACCGACTAAACTCAGCCTAGCCTTGGCCCTAGTGGCCTTATGGCTTGAATGGAACCTTATGGCTTGAATGGAATTCAGCTTTATAATATTAGTATAGATTATATAGGAGTCGGGGAGGCGGGACGTCGTGCAGCCCGCTTGTGTCGCAAACGGTTCAAGCCAAATCCGACTTTCGGCGCTACAGGCTACGGCGCTGAATCCACTGTGTGTTCGCGGTTCTACAGAATAACGTCAATGAATAAAACTGAAAAATTAAGATTTTTTTTTTTCTACGTATTTTTCCAGGATAAAAAGTATCCTATTTTATGCCCAGGATAATAAGGTATAATTATACCAAGTTTCATCGAAATCGAACCGTTAGTTTTTACGTGATGCCTGAACATACAGACAGACAGACAGACAGACAAAAATTTTACTGATTGCATTTTTGGGATCACTAACGATCCCTTATCACCCTTTGCTAGTAATTTTTTAAATATATTTAATGTACAGAATTGACTTCTCTACAGATTTATTATAATATATTAAATATTATGAATGGGTAATATTAAATCTTAATATCGTTTTTTTCTGATAAATTTTGATAGAAGTATATATATATATATATATATAATATATATATATATATATATATATATATATATATATCTTGATCTATATTGTATAATAGACATGAAATAGAAGTCGGAAAAAGAGTACCTGCAGAAATCAACGAATTAATAAAAAAAGGTCTGTCAAATCTGGAACACTGAATGAAAATATGGTTTATATCTACCTCAATCTCACCGCATTCACGTGGTGGATCGTTAATTATACCATATTTAGCTAAGCGGTCAGGAGTAACTACATGCCCAAGGATCAAAATCGACGTAATCGATTTACTAAATGTTAATTTGGAGAACCATGGTTTAAAAAAGATGTATGGTTGTATTTTTCTATAGTATTGACCCTTGGATGTATCGCCTTCTATCCATAATTTAGACCAACAAGTTTGAAGTTCCGTTTTAGATATTAAATCGTGAGCATAGTTTTTATAATAATGCAAATCACCACACCTCACTGCATCTCGGAACTAGATGACCAGCAAACTCATTTCCTGTCACACCACAGTGACTAGGCACCCAGGCGAATGAAATAAAATACCCTTTAATTAAACATACATTTAAAATTTTTCGACATTTAAGAACTATTGCATTAACATTATTTTTCAATGTATTCTAGAGCTTTGAATATTTCAAAGCATTCTCCAATAAATACTGAAGTTTGCGGCGGTAGTCGTATTTTCTGTTGTATTTTATAGTTGCTGTGATAAATGCCTACACCCACATCTTGTGAGTCACATTTGGATGCATCTGTTTGCCAATTCATTCTATGCCAATTTGGCCAGATCTCATTTACCGCTTCATTAAATAAAGCTTTAGCATTATTCTTATCATCAATAAGGTTGAAGGTTATGTTCGGATTAACGCATAAGGCATCATAATCAGTAGTGTAAATAGGAGGAGTGTGAAAGTAGTGAGCAGGAGGAACATTATTAGCGTGAATACTATTGAAAATTTTTACCAGTGAAGGTATAGACTTACGAGACCAGTAACTTGAAGACTTTAATTTGTCGGACAAGACTGATAGTTTACTTATAATTGGATTATTTCTAATCTATTTTATTTTTAATATCTGCCTGCTAGGTAATGTCGCCGTAGGTGCAATGGAGGATCATTACATTCAACTTGAAGTGCACATATTAGGCTCGATCTCATGGCACCAGTTATAATTCGTAGAGCCTTTGATTGAATACCATCCAATTTCTTAAATGCTGTTACATTACCCGGCTCCAGCAAGAAGGTCCCGTAATCTAGAATACTTCTTACAAGAGCAATTTAAGCAACCTTAAAGTAAAAGGATGGCTACCCCACCAAACACCTGCAAGACATCTTTATATGTTAAGATTTCGATCACATTTTGCCATTATATATTCACAATAAGCATTCCCTGTGAGTCTTGAATCAAGAATAATGCCTAAGTACTTAGCCTCTTGTCTCTGAGGTAAACAGTAGTCTCCGATATAAATATTTATGTCTGGCTTATTTCTCATTCTAGAGAATAAAACAGTCAAATATTTATGTACTGATAGCTCTAACCCATGTTTATTTAACCATATTTTTAAAAGTGAAAGTGAATAGTTTAGTTTACTGCAAATATTAGAAATGTTATTATCAGTGACGTACAGCACTACGTCGTCAGCATATTGAATAATCGAACAGTAACCATCAAGAGAAACCTCAATGTCATAAGTATATAAATTATACAGTAAAGGGCTTAAAACTGAACCTTGTGGTAATCCCATGCATGTTGATCTTTGGATTGCAATATCATCTGTATAAAGTGTAAGAAATCTTTCTGAAAATAAATTAAGTATGAAATTTGATAATATAGCGGGAACTTGTAACTCGATTAATTTGTTTCGTAATACGGATAAATTAACGTGATCATAAGCAGATTTAATATCAAGAAACACTGCACCAAGAGATCTACCATCAGAGAATGCGATATGAATATCAGACACCAAAAGGAAAATACAATCGTAAGTACTTTTGCCTCGTCTAAATCAATATTGATTTCACAAATAAAACTATTAGCTGCCTCAAACTTATTAAAAGCTAACACAACACGATTTCTGCCTATTCTTTTAACACTTCCATTAATTATCCTTGAAAATTTATGTTTTTTGAGGAATTGACCAAAGTTAACAGGGTGAAGTGTGGTGGAGTCATTAAAAGAAGTTTGTTCGCGTTGGACATGTACAATATAAGGAGATACATCACAAGAACCATAAAACTTTCTTGAATTGGCTGATTCAGCTTGGGGTTGACCAATATTTTCAGATAATGCAGGTAAAGTAGAAGGGTCTCTTTGTTTCTCAGTAATTTCAGCGTTTTTAGTACCATTTTTCTCAGCTGAATCAACACAAAGGCACCCTTCACTCTTCCCGCCATTTAATGTTTTCTTTTCTTTTTATTGCAGTGTTTGCAGATTTTCGCAGTTTTGCTCCTTTTCCTATTATTAGATGAAATGGCCCAATCCACAATTGTATGATAATATATATGTGATCAGTGTCAGTGCTCGATTCATCTTGACTCATGACAGTAACAGTGCAAGCAACTGAAGGAATTGATCCCCTAGGATCCGGGGGATCATTCATGTTAAATAGAAGTAATTAAAGACTTACCAAATAAACTGCTGCTAAATTACAAAATATATATATAAATAACTAGAAAATAAATAGAATTACACTACTCAACCGCTTTATATAATCTGAATAAATAATAAGAAAATTTGTAACAACTAGAAACACACCCGCCTACTTCAACGTTTCCCGCCTTTGGTCAATTATCTTTTTTACCACTTGCTAAAAAAACAAATGCATTTAAAAGTACAGCCATATATATACACATTTTATATTAAGCCAAGTTTTATAAAAAATATCCAATCAATTTTCGATCTTTTCACCTTATGTAGAATTACGGAAAGCTCTACTTCTCTATTATTTTCTTTATTTGGACCACTTATTAAATGAAATTGATAATTAACAGTCGTTTGACAGAACGCTAGCGACAGTGCGACAGTTAGATGCTGTATTGAAATAAAACGAAAACATTAAGATTTTTATATAAAACATGTCCATTAATTATTATATGATAATATGTTATGTACAAATAAGAAAGTCATTAGATACAATCGCCAATCAGAACGCACCCAGAGTATTGAATAATTCCTACAGACCCTTTCAAACACCATTATGGAAGCGTTATAAAATAATGTTCCATATGTAAAATCACAGAACAAGGGAAAAAAGCTTTTCTTTTTCCGTTTATTCGATACTTTGAATGTTCATTTTTAAAAGTAATAATAATACTTCCATGCATGATTAAAAAAAATACATTGCCGAGTGATTTGGAAGTTTACCATTTTCTAAACTTAAAATCAAGCAATGAATTCTAAACCGCATAGAATGCAAATAATTTTCACTTGTCTTTGAGTTACGCAATAGGTATATTAATCATTTTTGTCCTAGCCCTCCGAATTATTGTGGTGGTATTTTGCAATAGGTACGTATACCAGGGTGTGCATTATCGAAAGTAACAGACGGTGCTTCTCTATCAAATTCACAATAGTATAGGGCATGTAGACAAAGTAACACTAATGCGTTTCACATCATCTGCGTTTATTATAACTAAATATATGGGAATGATTCCATAATTTATAATAATTTCCATACATTGTCCTTAGATATTGAAACAGTTACGAATTGAATGCGAATGATACTTTGTGTAGGACCCAGTATAGTTTACGAACAGTATGACTAGTAATCAGTTCAGTCCAGTAACCAGGTTCGAGGTTTGGTGTGGCTATTACACATATGTGACCTCCAACAGTATTTTATCTATGTCAACTGTTCTATTATCAATAACAGTGTGTGACATAAATCATGTCATATATTAAGTATACTATTTAATTACTAATTATTGACAAGGGTGGCTTGCTCCAAAAGCTCTTTTGTTTTTTTCCTCAATACAGGTGTTACTGCTCTTTATTATTATTAACAGCTTTAGGCTGTTTAATTAGTATGCAATGCCAGTAGAGCTGTCTCTGCCAACATTAAATGCAATATTATCTTCCGCACTTGGCTGCAGAGGTATTGTGGGTAGTTTGTACTCCATAGAGAGGATTGAAATAAATCAATATAGCACAGTTTTGTTTATTTTACTATATCATATATTTACATTTACTGATTGCATAAACATTTTACTATCAATTATAATAATCAGAATAATTTTCCAATTTTATTTTTATTTTAACTACATAAACACATCCTTGATAATAACAAAATTCTTGTTTAACATGTTCTACTCCAACATTTTCTTAAACACCACTTTGTTCAAATAAAAATGGAGCTGTAAAAGAAAACACTCATCAGCATGTTATGTATATATATTCAGAAGATACATTATTACTTCATCACATTCATATGTATTTATTTATTTATTCTATAAATGTTAGAGATATATACATTGTAACTCAATAAACTAAAAGGGTAAGATAGGAATGTAGGAAGGTTGGATGGGGGAATGGAAGAACTAATGGATGGTTTGTGTTAAAGGAGTTATAACAAATGATAGGGTGGAAAACAGATAAGAGATGAGTAGTGAAGATGCTAATAACAGGAAAGCAGTAAAGTAAATTATGAGTTTGATTCATAGCATAGTTTATATAACAAGTAATGGCAGTGAATAATATATTGAAATAAACAATTAAAATATGAGACTTTATGTATTTATTGATTGTATGTAGATGTTCTTTAATATTTTCATAAATTTTAACATAACATTGATGAAAATTCAATAACTTTATTAAGAATATTGTCTGTAATCTAAAAATAATAATATTATTATTGATGACTTTGCCTATAATAATAATAACAAATCAACTTAATAAAAACAAATGTATCCAATTGTAGTATTATGTTTTTAATTGTCAATAAGATCTAAAATAGATAATTGCATAAGTTTATTGATATTTCAACTCGACTCCTCTATTCTCTAATACGATTATTTAAAATTGTTATTTGTTGTAATCCAACAAATTGTTAATGTTTATAACATAATAAAACCACTTTCGATAGTTTTGATCGATCCATAATCAAGTCGAAAGATATATGACTGGCATACAGAGGCATCATTAACGTGTTGTGTGTAGTGTGCACGTGGTAAAATTTTGTAGTTAAGAGATAAAGTGTTAATAAATAGCATATATATTTAGGTTAGTTGAGAACAGACAAACCTTCTTTAATCAGTGTTATATATGAGCAACTTGACTATTATTTTTGCGGTAATACTTACTAATCCTTATCGCTGCGCATATGACACAAAATGTTATGACACTGTTTATGGTGTTTGCCCGCGCCTGGCGCTTCTCTTCTAATGGATCAATTCTTTTGCCAGAAGGTAAACGAAACATTTTGCAGACTTAGTCTATTGGTAATGAGTGATTAGGAAAAAAAATAGGAATTATTATATAGGATGGGAAATTTGTTAAATCTGCAAGACGCATGACATTTGATGTCTTTTTTTATTAAGGTTTGACGGCCTTGGATTACAATTCCATGCAGCCAACACATCACTATTCTACATAACATTTGATGTCTGACACTGACAATAATAAACATTTTTTAAGGGTACAGAGGAATTTTAGTTCTTAAATTTCTTTAAAGAGTTGTAGCTTGCTAAAACGTCTTTAAACAACTACTGTTGTGAAATGAGGTGTAAGTATTTATGCTACAGAAGAAATATGTTTGATGTTTTTTGATTTGATTAGTCTTGTCAATCATATAAATTCAGAAGTTTCATTTTTGTGTTTTATAATATTATAACTGTAAAATATTTTTATTACAAGTTTATATCAAACGCATTCTTTTAATGACGGTCAAGAACCTATCCTCACATTATTATTCTATTTCAACATCTACAGAAACTAGAAAAAATCGTTGAAATTCTATCATTGAAATCGGATAACTTGCGTTATAGGGGACGGATTCCTTTTTTATTGAAATACTAAGCGTAACTACTCTTGTGAATTGGTTCTCATCAATGTCTTGTGCGCCTGTTTGTCGACTCCGTACTGTTGAATGAAAACACTTTATTATTTAATTGAACTTAGTTTTATTAATCTTCCTCTAAAGTTCTTCCGCCATCTTTCGAATAATAATACAAAAACATAGATTAACACCCGTCATTTTGACGTGTGCATTCCGACATCTACTAATCATACCGCAACACGTACTACGTTTTTTTTCCTCAGGAGAGGAGGCTGAGAATCCTCATAGATACCACCGCAACGGCGCTCCCCCGGTCGACACGCATACGTCGCCGCGTACATGTCGGCCAGGATGTCGAATGGTGGGAGCGTCCCAGAACCGTCGCCGCCTCGTACGAGATTGTACGGTAGCCTCGTACGATCCGTATGGCCATTATCCGCTGCAGGCTCCGTAGCAGAGCTCTGCAGCGGAGGGACCTCGCGCAGTCTTGCGACCACACGGGAGCCCCATACATGGCCACGGATCGCACGACGCCCTCGTACAGGCGGCGAACTCCATCCCTCGGTCCCCCGAGATTGGGCAGCAGGCGATGCAATGCGCCCGCCACCCTTTTGGCACGGGGTCCAACCGCACGAAATGCTCCAGCGGCGGTCCAGGGTGAGGCCCAGGTACTTGATGTACGGCCCCACCGGGACCACCGCGTCACCCACCCGGATCCGGCAGCTGGGTGGTTCCCAGTACCATCTGGTACGGGCGCCCCCATGGGTCCCTCGCTCCAGTCCCCCCAGCAGCTCACGCCAGGACCGCACCTTGGCGTCGGTGATGGCGACGCCGAGCACCTTGGCCTCGGCTCCGTACGCGCTTCTGGCGCTCAGGACTTCGTCGACTGAAGCTTGCCGTATTTAGTATTATCTATAGTAGCTTTGAGTATTTATCAGAAATTTGTAGTCTGTTATCTAGCCTAAAAAATAATTGTGATTTCTTATTTTTATTTTGCTCTATATCCTACGCTTCCATTCAAGACGTAGGGCCCTTATGGCCCTTATGGCCAAGACTAGGCTGAGTTTAGTCGGTAGGTCTGTTGGGTCGAGCCGCCTCGATTCACCAGGAGTCCGACATAATCAACGCATCCCTGCTTACCTGTTGCGTTGGTATCCATGATGGATTCTCAGCCTCCTCTCCTGAGAAAAAAAAATGTGGCAGTCAGTCGGCTTGGAGCGCTCGAAGAAGCAAGTACACCTACCTACCTGTATTTTTCTGAGTGGATTGGAATAAAGTAGTGTCGGAACGGAATATTTTGTATAATTAAAAAAAAAAAAGCAAATCCCAACTCCCTGACCTGGAATTAATACAAGCGAGGTCATTTTTGTTTTTGGTATTGCCTGTGTCTCTTTTTTCGCCTAATTAACAGTGGCTTGTTCTAGTTGAGGTTTTATAAAAAGGCATAGGCAAGCAATGTTTGCTTAGTTGTTTTCTTTTTTTCCCAAACTTTAGCAGTTTTTTGGCAGGTGCATTAAATGGCTCGGATTTCCATCGTCACGCAGTCATCAGATATAAATGTGGTCATACAAAAGTTTCGAAATACAAACTCTTGTATGTCAAGCTATAACAGTATAGTTATAATATCTTTTGCTTTCCTACAATGGGAAAACTATTTAAAAAATAACAGCCAGCTGTGTCATAGTATACTCTTCTGTACTGTCAGTTAAACTGTCAAATGGAGTCCGTTCTGAAATTTTGTTTCCCATTTTAATTAGTTGTATGTATTTGTTGTATCGGTTTAAATTATAACATACACCAGCTATAATAACGCGAATCTTTAACGTTGGCTACAACTGAGATGTGATTATTAAATAAAATGATATGCCTAGTGTTTTGATATGTCGTAAAAATAAACTGTGAAGTTGCGCAACATGGCGAATTTGCCTCAGCTGCTTTAGAAGAAATTCAATGATTTTTGTGCTTGTGACACGCTCCAGTTAACTAAGGAGTTAGTTGCTCAATGAATTTAAATACAGTTAATCTAATCTGTGGGGATCATTTAGGGGAACTGTGGAACTCATAATCAATGTCTACGTTTAAAGTGTTTGTTTGATAACTTATATTTTATTTGTTTAGAGTAGTTTATTTATTTCTCGGGAAGTTGTTAACAATAAATTCATCAAACTGGAGCGCTTACCGGAGTATCTTCGGGACACCGTCGATTGGTTGATGGGGTGAGTTCTAATGTTTTTTGCTATTTATTACAACAGACAATATTTTATCTACTCTCAAGAACTTTGCTAAGAACCTGAAAACTGCCTGTTTGGTTTCCGTGATATGCTCACAAACATTAGAAAGAAAGAAGGAAGAAAGAAAAATGTTTATTTGGTACACTAACAATATTTATAATACTTAATATCTAGATACAATATATATGGGTACCAAAAAGTACAAAAAAAGTAAAAACTACAAAATTACATACATTTCCATGTCTATGGATAAATATAAACAATTATTAAAGTAAATTTCAATATATAGTCAATTTATAATAACTCCTTTACATGATCTTCTACAAAAATGTATAGTAAGCTGCACAGTAAGTAATGCCAAAAATCTGTTAAAGTTTCTCAGTATGTACAACTCATTCAATATCTATTATGATATTCTGATGAATTTGTGTAGGTTGATGTGTAGCTTGCTGTATGTATCATACCCTTAGTTTTTGAGATGTGATAATTTTGTCAAAATGCTTTCTTAATTTATTACCATAAATAGTAGACACCTGTTTTATAAGGAAATATATTTTTCAAACATATTCAACTTCAATAAAGTAGTGTATTAAAGATGAATATGCATGAAAAGTTATGTTTCTAAAATAACATAAAGCTTCAATATAAAATCTCTCTATAACTATATTTATTACTTCTTATATCCTGCTGATACTCTCTTGAAATTGTATAATGTTAGTTTTTGAAATTTGTTGATGTATAATAAGAGTATTGCAAAATTTGTACCAAGATAAATACATTCGGAAACTAAAATAACTACTAGTACCAAGTTAAGTGTTTAGGCCCAATGAACTTGAGGTGGGCTTGGGTTGGTTCCTCATTACTAACCGTTTGTACTATAAAGTAAGTAGGAGTTTAGCTGAATACATTAAGCTAAGCAACAGTAATTTATCTGAATTAGTTTACATCATTATATACTTTTAATATTTATATGAACCATTATGCAAATCCTACCCCTGTGCAAAAAAGTTGATAAATTTCTATAAATAAAATTAAACTCTTGATTGACTATCAAGAGTTTTATCATACCATCATACCATCTGTGTAATATTATGTGTATATGTATATAAACAATTTTTTATAGCTTTATAACAAATGATACACTGCTGTGTTGTAGATGAGCTTGGTATATTCTCCTTCCAGTAAAGTCCTGATAATTATATTACTTATAACCTAAGTATAACAAAATTAATTAATATATATAATTGTCTCCTGATCACTGCATTTGTCTCCTTCAAGAATAGCAGAAGGCTCATTCAAATAAGGAAAAGGATTATTATTATTAGAAAAAGCTGGGAAATTTAGTTAAAAGAAAACTTATTTATGTTTTGAAATTGTGCTTTTTGTTTTTCCATACTACAATCCAATAAATTTTAGAAAAGTTTTGTTAGTTTAAACTTTATGTTAGTGGTGAATGACATTTGCTTTTTCAGTTATTTCAAAATATATTGAAAATTTTGATCACTTTTGTGGCTTAATGAAGAACAAGGTTCTTTGTATTCGGTTTTTGTTATTTTCATCTTTGTGTTCAATATTGATTTATTTTTTTGCTTATCTAGATTGCCAATTATTTGATCTTCATGTCTGTTAAATACTCTCCTGGGTGTTATATGTACAATGTTCTACATTGTAGGTATGAGTAAGATGGTAGAGTTTAAGATGCATACATCCTTCATATTTGCTGCACATTTCAGGCATACTAGCCTGATGTTTATGTTACCATTGACAGATTGCTGTATTATAATTGAGTCGATTGTCCTACTTGTGTTTACTGAAACACTTCAATGTTTTCACAGGTGATTTTATTTGATTTATCAACGCTTTATATATGTGTTTAATATATATCTTAGAGTGGCCTTTGTATATACATTATATATTCAGGTCTCTTTCCTATAGGAATAGGCACAGATATATTTTTTCATCTATCCTTTCTAGGATCTACAACATTAGGCATTCCTTATTCAATTTTTGTCCCTATGTCTTTTACCCAGCACATTTACCTTATTACACTATTTTGCATTTTATCCTTCTTGGTCACACCAGTTGTTACGTTACTAACAATGTTGAGTAGGCTAAACCCACGGTTATTTCTGCTCTTGCTGTAACTCTTTACCTTTGTACAATGGCACAAACATTGCCTTGCAGCAGTCCTATTCTTTTCTGTTCTTCCAACAAAAGTGGAATAAATGGTTCAGAATAGTTGCCACACTGCCATGTCCAGCATTTGAGCAGATAACCTGTCATACCCTACAGCCTTTCCTCCTCTCAAACATTGTATGCATAATCTAACTGTGCCTTTGTAATAAAATTAAAACTAACCTAGGCTGGTAAAATGTTGCACCTGCAGAGCTAATTAGTCTGTAGTGGTATGAAATAATAGTCGGCTTGCTTAGGCAATTATTCAACAAATATTCAATTTGTGATAATGCTGCCAACCTAAAACTTATGTGTTGATTCCTCATTATGACTGAGTCGGATATTATCACTCTTTCTAGTTTTGGTTTTTCAAATTTTTAATGTGATAATTTTGACAAAGCACATTCTAAAATTAATCTTAGAAATTAAGTTTAAGTAGATAGACTTTCAGAAATTGTAGGTAATTTATTGGTGCGGCACTATTTGACTCAGTATGCACATAACAAAATATATCAATTTTATAGCAAAACATAGTAATAATATTCTATTTAGCATATGGAGGAAACCATTTGACTGTTTATTTTTCCTTGTGTGCTTGCATTATTCATAAATAACTAAATCTTAGGCCATTAACCCACTCTTCATGGTCAGGGTCTAGAGTTTTGCAGATAGAACTGGTCAAGATATTAATATTTGATAGATAAACATTAATAGAAAGAATTTGAAGCTGGACAGGAAAAATAATAAGTTAAAACGCACTACCTTGTCTCCTTTCAAACTTTTGAGTGATTCTTCCCATGGAAATCTTTGTAAGTAGCATTCAGAACTCAAATTTAAAGTTAAAAACTGTTATGTTAACTAAATGAACTAAAGTAGACTATTATTGTATTCAATGCAGAAAATATTATGTGCGATGATAGCAGTAGTTGACAGATGCTCTTTAGATTATTGAAGTACCCATGCTTATTTTTACTAAGAAATTAGAGTAGGCATTTTAGACAAGGGCTATTAAGGATAAATGTAAAACCAAACAATCAAATAAAGAAAGAATGATTGAATCAGGTGTAGCAATGATGTTGTTACATTCACAATTGTGTCAATTAGATACAATAGATTGAAACATTCTTGCTGTTAATTTATGGCTTTACAAAAATATGGTTAGGAGGTTGGTGGACAGATTAAAGGAGACGAAACAGATGGTAGTATCTAAATTGTGCTATTTCTACAGTTAGCTTAATTTAGTATGGTATTACCATCTATTCTGTATCCATAAATCTGTCACACAGAAAATCCCTCATTAAAGGGTATCTAAAATAAATTATATATATTTTAAAAGTGATTTGGAGACTTGTGTTTTTTTCACTTGTACCATGAAATATTTATGATTATATTGTCACTCATATAGGAAGATGTTAAGTTTACAAAAACACACTTATTCATTCAAAAGAACTTGTGAAAGCATGTGCTGGGAAAAATCAAGGAATTATTAATGCTAGCACTTCTACTCAAAAAGTTGCTTGGTATTGGCATTCCATAGGATTCAGTTTTGAATATATAGAAAGTCTGCTTTGGCCACCTTGAAACCTAAATGCAATCCAACCTGATACACCCTTTTATTATATTCCAAAACTATGCAAAAAATATATGTATTTTGTTGATGCAGACAGTGATAAATAGAAATAAAGTACCAATAAATGTAAGTCCCTTACGCACTTGGTCTCAAAATAGAGATAATATGTTATTGGTAATGCACATGCATACTTTATTAGAGAGTTCACTCAAATTTAAAAAAGTAACTATAAAGCATCAAATTTATTAAAGCTTATAAGTTGTTGTAGTTAGACTAAGATTGGAGATGGACAGGGACATCATTTGACGAGCATAAAATAACAGGTATAAGAATCTGGACAGTTGTTATGTGCGTTTGAAGGTTATTTGCTATTTACCTAATTATTGGAAACTTAACATATGGAATGACATCTTGGATGATGACAATAAGCAGTTTGATTTTATATTATAATAAAGCGATAACATGTTATAAAAAGTTTGCTCTGTCTAAATTTCAAGTGCCATAAAGTCTGGGGTGTTGTTTTGTAAGTAGTAGAATGATTAGCAACCACAATCAAATTGGTTATAATAAACGGAATTATATTTGTTCGAGGAAAATTATTATATTAATTAATTAATTACTACAATGTGAAATAAATAAATGTTAAATGTTGGAATGCAATCAGACAGACCGACGTTTTGATGTACACTATCTAATAATTACGAAATGCTCGCGGTGCGCTAATTAGGTCAGAATAATAGTGTTTCGTTGCATCTTTGCACCGAACATATACTGGGGTGGCAAAATATAAATTGAGAAACCAAATAATCCATTAATATGACAAAAATAGAATAATAATTTGGTATTGTTAAATCTGTGGTTGAGGATTTCCCAACAAACAGTAATCAGAAGCTTATTTGCAGATGTTGTATGAAGATCTCGGCTTCTCCTTTGACCTTACTTTTGAGAAATTGCATCTTTTGAGCTTTAGAAAGATTTGGATTGTTGTGTATGGCATCCGTAAAAAAATCTTTAAAGGATACCCATTGATTGCAATTTCCGCAAAAATAGGAATTTCTAGTTTAGGTGTTGATTGATTTCGTTGAGAGACCCACCACATCTTACTGTTAATCTCTTTTCAGACTGTTAAATTGTTTTTCGTGAATGTTGAACATTTCCTCACATTCCTCACCTATCTCGCAGTCGATCTCCTAATGCAAGTCTATTACTGACCATCTTGCTTGCAGTGTTTTCAAAACGTCCTCAAACTCCCATTTTTCAGAAATATTGCCGAGCCTGATGTTGGAGACTGTTCTTCTGAAAGCCTTAAAGTTGGCAGACGTTGCTACTTGTACCTTGATGTACCATCCGTGGCTGTTTTTGTGCTGATCTCCGCACCTGTTCCTGTTCCTCTGCTTTCCCGTACGTTTCTTCTCCCGCTTCTTCATATATAAGTTGGTGTTTCGAATGTTCCTTCGCCGTAATTTCGAGAAGAACAATATTCACCAGATAGCGGCTGGTCAATTTGTTGATTACATGCGCTGAGACTGCTTGGATAAAGTCAGCAATGAAATACTAAATAAATTACAAAAAAATTGTAGCCAACTGGACGTAGTGCAGTGACTTTGTGTGTTGAAATTGTGTTTTTTTTAACCTTGCTTAGCAACGGAAAGCACTAATTTTTGTGTTTTTGGTTGTGGTTTTTTGTTTGGTTCGTAATCGCATGTACATACTTATCACATTCTAACGGGAAGTGTTTAATATTTGAATCGGTATTTGCGTCACATAATCTAATAAATAAGAAATATATTCAGAGTTAAATAATTGCAAAAATACATATTTTTATTATTTCTTGTAAATAAATATTACACACAATAATAAAATTATTGTTTTTTATTTTTTATCACCTTACTGTTGATCACACTGTTCTGTGGTGGATTGTAGATTGTGGTTATGGCATGCCTTGAAACCTTTTCTTTTCTCCTGCAAAAGACACTAATTATGGCATCTTCGCTGTACCTAACCTCTTTGAAAAGTTACAAGTGGCATTTTGTGTTTCACGCCGAACCTTCCCTGGGCTCGAAACTAAAGCACACTACAGCCATATTAGGTCGTGTTTAGGTGTTCCGCTTAAACAGTTACTTGCCAAAGAAGTTCACGTTTTGACGACAATGACGACGATGTAGCAGATTAATTGCTGCTACAGTTCATCTGTGACTTTATGACTGATAGGCCAATATTTTATTTGCGATATTGCGAGGGTTGTTGATGCTTTTAAAGATGCCCACATTACCGGTGGGAAAGGCTTATATTAACTTTTACACATTTAATAAACTATGCTGATTTTTTGTTTAATATAAATATTCAAAAACATTAGCTTTAGTCATCGTTGAATCCATTATCTTCGCGGTTTTACTTGCAGAATGGTCCACATCGTGGGAAATGATTTAATGGAGGTAGTACTCGAGAGGTATTGCAACACCTTTATACGTGGCGCATTGTAGCTATGTGAACTGACTACCAATTACTTATTTGTTCATATTTATCTTGGGTTTCCGACTGACAATTTAGCAATATTGGTATAGTCTTCGTAAATTTTATGTGCTTACGGTGCCAGAAGTACAAAAATCATTATAAGTTTCATACGTACTACAATTCAGAATAGAAGTCGTCAGGCGCGTTTGCGTCTAATCGGTGCGTGTAACTAAGTTTGGTACGGGTTGCGGTTTGAGCAGCCAGTCGAGGTCCGGAGGCAGTGCGGCGCCGAGCGCGGCTCAGGTGGTGGTGGTGCGGCCGCGGCCGCAGGTGCGCTGATAACGCGTGATGTCACCGCGCGCGCGGCCCCCGCCCGCAGCCGCCGCGTCTCAGTCGAGCGCGGCGCGCAAACGTGAGCGCAGTTTTTGCCACGGCTCTCGTCACGGCCCAGCGCACCGGCACCGACACCGCCACCGCCGACGTCACCGCCGCGGGCGACGCGCATGGTCGTGAAAGCGTGGATCCGCAGAATGAGCGAGGGCGGCGACGACGAGGAGGAGGCAGCGGGAGCGCCGGTGCGGCGCTGGCCCGCGGGCATCCTGCGGCGCAGCGGCGCGCGCGCGGCCCGCCGCATGCTGCACGTCAAGTACCGCAGTGTGCCGCCGCTAGCGCCGCCCGCCGCGCTGCCGCTGGACCTCGACGACACCGTCTCCTGCTTCTGCAGGTGAGCGCCCTCACCGCTGCACTTAAAGGCTCTACGTATCGAACTGCTCCAAGCAGCAGTAGATCATGTTCCGCTAATGTTTCGTGACACTAATCGCGCGATAGGAAAAACCCAACGTACCTCGTATGTCGAAAGTAGCTCGTTTTCCTGCTGTGATTGATCGTAAAGAAAGATTTGTCGGCGGCCGCGCATTCGGCTGAGATTAAACGGCGATGGTAATTAGCGATCGTTCCGAGCGGCGGAGAAGTAGGTGAGGCGATGTTAATAACTCGATGCGTGGCGTTATCACCGTTATCGTATCGCGCACCTGCGTGACGTAGCGGCCTCCATTGTCCCGCGTTGCCCAACCGCTGCCTTGTTTCGACATTATCTATTTCTCAGTTTTCCAGCTCTACATAAAGCTCCTCGAAACACCCGCCTCGCCCTGTTCGACTGTCGAATTGATCTAGGTCAGGGATAGAATAATGTGGACCGCTCGCCATAACACGTACATATCTAATATGCGCATTTATTTCCCCGCGGCCGAATAAGACAGCAATTTTGGAACTCTTCGAACAAAATTGGGGCCAGATCGTTGACACATGAACTAGTGAAGACGTGCAACACTGCGCTGGGACCTTGACCGCGCGATGTGCTGCAAAATTAGTTTGGAAACTGCTAAGCGTAAAATAATTCTGCGATTAGTTTGGACCGTTGATGAGTACGTCGATTTTTTATAAATAAATTTACCTCTCTATGTAGATATTGGTGGAAGCATTATTAAAAATGCGGAGAGTTCACCATTTAGGGTAGCATGAGAATGACGTTACCGCACGAACTACACGTTATTGTATATTTTAATAATCTTTTTAGTAATTAGTCGCCAGTCTGTTGTAAATCAAGTTAGTAGCTTTCATTATCAACACAGAGGCCCTTAGAATCAAGGGACGTAATGTTAATAATATTGACAAGCCAAAAACCGGTTGTTACGTAACCGCGTGCGGGCTACAGCGCCAGTTCGTTGGATCCTCGTCAGCGGCAGTCCAGCGGAGACGGGCGGCCGCATGATGCGTGGGCGCAGCCGACCTCTGCACTTCAGCTCCAAGGCAAACGTGTACTACAATGCGACACTATTGCCTTTGCTTCGAGCGGTTTCCTTTGTTTTGGAACAGACGTGTCCATTTTAACAATATGTCCAACACGTGTAATAACAATTGTGACGAATTCTACAACACATGAGTAAACGTATATTCAAATGCACTATTTAATAACTCCTACTACTATTTCACTGGAATATAGACGTTGAAAAATAGACCTAATAGGCCAGTTTGGTTTGGCTGATGTGATTGTGAGTTATAAATAAGACCGCCTGTTGCCTGCCATACATTTGGTATTGTGTACCTAGAGTTGCCCACTTTGACATGTTCAATGATAGTCACACGTCTATGTTAACCGCCCCCACCTCGCTAGCAGTCCTGCCGACGCTCTAACGAGCTGTCGCTGCAGCGCGGGGCAAGAGCCAGTTCTCACGAGTACAGGCTGACTGCACTAACGTAAGTTACAGCTTATATAGAACCAGCCGTCTAACCTCCATCAGCCACGACGAGGTCAGTTTAGTGCTTATTGCTGATATGTCATAAAAGGGTCGTAAATTGTGTAATCTGATGGAAATAATGAAACACTGCTGGCACGAGACATGAACCATTGCACATCGTCAGTTCATTACCCTGGCGAAACCCTCTACCCTGACCCTGAGAAATTAAGTGAATTTTCGGTGGATTTGCAGTGGCTTTATAACAAATGGGATTCGGATTATTGCTCGTATTGTCACCTATTTGTCACGAGCAGAACGAGACGGATGTAAAGATGTTGTTTTTGACAGACTTTCGCAGCATCGTTCATCACGCTCCATACATTAAACGTCGAAACTGCATCTTGACTCGAGTTCGATTCCGACCTTGAGGTTAGAATTGTTTTTATTGTTACGTCCTTTAAGTCACCTTGTAAATGTTAACATTTAAATTAAAACACAAACACTTGTGTCGTGGCTAACAGATTAGCAGCTAACAAGTTTTATGACCGTCTATTACTACTCGTTTTGACATAAAAATATGATTATTTTGTTTCCATAAAGAAGTATGACGGATGCCTGTGACATTGAGGTGGTGCGTTCAGTCCGTACGCCTCGCGCGGCCTCACGATACGTTAGTTTTGTTCTAGAGGAGTAGTAACTCGGCCGCTGAGGCCGTGGGGAGGTGCAGGTGCAGGTGTTAGGCCCGGCGATGACATCACGGACTCGATTATGCAATACTTTTCAAAAATCTTATATAATGTTTGCTTTTGACCGAACTTGCATCGGCTCAACGCATTCTATTCAGGAATTAAGTTGGCTGGCAGTGGAGTAGGGCAGAGTACTGTTGAGATGTCCCTTTTTCACAGGGAATCGACACGAAATCGGATTTTTTCCACTAAAGGCTCTGCACGCAACAACCATTCTATTGTAATGCCACTCCGTTCAGTTAATGGTTGCGTATAAAAATGTAATTATTACTAAAGGCGCATTGGCGTACTGAACGTTGCATACGTGTGTGTGTGTGTGTTCTACGAGATAATTAACACGGCGGTATTTTGCAGTTTGATTCAAAATCTTAAAAAACGAGTATCCATTTTTAAGATTCTATTTCAATAGATACAATTTACAATATTAAGGTTGTTTGTTTTACAATTTGAGATTAGTTCACGGTCGTTTTGGTCCAGCTGCATATATTTTTCATCGGTCCTCCGTTCCCATTGGTCGTACGGTGTTGCTAAATAAACCTTGGCCGTTCTTGGTGAATTGCAAATTGAATAGAATAATATTTTTTGACTCTTCGTTCTAACAATTAAGTTTGACATTTTCGTATAATTTCATTTACTAAACTCTCCCATTTGCCAAGTGATTAGTGAGAAAATTATGTCTTTAAAGGTTCAACTTTTGACCAATCTGTTATTAAAGAAGACGATGCGGTAATTAAGGCGGCGGCTCGTGCCGAGGGATGGCGGCCTAGGGTCGGCTATTTATAGGGGATGAGCAAACAAAGAGTGGGGGCGCCCCGGTCAGGGCCGCGGCCAGCGCGCCTCTCGCAGGTCTCACAGACTCCGCTCCTCTTGGCGGCATGGCGGATGTACCTGCCATTACGTCAGTGTCGAGTTCGGCTTATGATCGACGTGTTTGTCTATTCTAACTATAGATATATTGTTGAAATGAGACGAATAGAATCGCGGCTTCTCTTGAAAAACTATCAATCAACAAATATTGGTACATATTAATTTATTTATACGCGTTTGTGTGAAAACCAATAATAATATGTAAAATCAAAATAATGCTTCAAAACGGTAAGCTTTGCACCAGCAACAAGTGTGCATATTGTTTAACGGAAATATTACTTAATAAGTAGAATTAAATTTCTGACAGGTTGGAATTTTTTAAGTGTTCGTGGTGATGAAACCCGAGACCGTGATGGATAGAGAAGTGTCCAAAGGAGATTGGCCTGTTTTAAAACTGCGTTGGGATTTTTGTTAAATAAATATTCTTAGCGAGGAATTGAATCTGTAGTGTACGAGGCAAAAAAACACAACCTGTATTATTACATCCTTCGATAGTGCCGATAAGATACACATTCTGGAATGAAATGACATACGTAAAATTAAGGAAACAGCTCTATTTTAATAAAATACTTTTATATTTATTAAGAACTAGCTTTTCGCCCGCGGCTTCGCCCGCGTTATATTCTAAGGAAAGATATGTTTTAACAATACTTTTTCTTTAAAAGGAAGCCTCTGTCCTTTCTCAGCCTCTAGACTATCTGTGTACCAAATTTCAATTAAATCGGTTCAGTGGTTTTAACAATATTTCCATACAACCTATTATCCCTCCTTTCAACCTTTTACAACCCTTTACAACCTTTTTTATATAAAAAAGTAGCTTGTGTCCTTTCTCGGGCTCTAGACTATCTGTGTACCAAATTTCATTAAATCGGTTCAATAGTTTTGGCGTGAAAGCGGAACAGACAGACAGACAGACAGAGTTACTTTCGCATTTATAATATTAGTATGGATTAGTTGTTTGAAACCCACATCCACTTATCAATCCATCAGCCAGCAATATCCGATAATATCAAGTGCTGACGCAGTGGACGTCGATGCATCCCCAGTGGATATAGATGACCCAGGATATAGTTGATCATAACAACACTGTTTCACTATATGTATAGGTCAGAGACACACACAGATATACTCACGCAGATACGCGACCGAGAGCACCACCCACACATACACGATGTAAGTTGCTTCATAATATTATTGAGCTATTGTTTTGTAGATCGTGTGAGACGAGAGAAATTCAAAGGCTTACTTATTACTAAAATCCCTAGCAATTGCAAACTAATATAACCACAACTACAAACAATTTAAATTTACTTGTGAATATAGTTTCAACTGAGTTTCGATTCATTTAATTGATTTTGTTGATAATTGATTAAGACAAAAGTTAACGGCCACTGAGAAAATATTGTGCTATGAAAATGCTATATTTGTATCCATAAGAGTTCGGGAAATAATCTCGCCTATTTTCTCTTTTAATTCGGAGTCGTAAAACGCATTTTATGCATTATCACCGTGGCTGCGGCGGCCAAGTTACACCGTTGTTGCCTCAGTCACAAGCATTAGGCCTATAGGTTGTTTACCTTTTGATCACGGTGTGCACTTTTTGCAACGAAAGCCTATATCGTGACCGATGCAGACCGACCGTTCAAATGTTTTAAGATATTTGTTTCATGCGCTTAGATGTACATTATATGCTGCTAGCTTGATGTTTCTGGATTCCCAACAATTTGTCCGTAATATTAAGGCATCTCACAAGTCGTAGATGATCGCCGGTCGCGCCGTACGTCGCGGCCGGAGCTGGAGTCGATAGCATACTGCACATTATCATATTCCAGGGGTGGGCTAGTTGTCGCGTGATCTTCTGGCTTTTGTATAATTATTTCTTTATTACATCGGTGTCTTCTGATTGTCTAGGCGGATTTCCACATCCAAGGAAATAAATGGCCGATTTTTGCCTCTTTAAATTGTCGATATATATATTTAACCAAAATAATCAATGCCGGGATACTAAAAAAATATAAAAAAAAAGTAAAAAGCTAGACTTCAACTATATCTACAACGGAGCCAGTCAAGAAGGACAGTTTAATCCTGCTTTTTTGGACGACTGGAATAGGCCGACAGTTTTGCAGACTCCAAAAATAACTTTATAAGTATCAAGTAGATATAAGTATGAATAACTTTGAATTAATAAAAAATATTTTTTTTTCACTTTGTTTTGTACACATAGGCATCAAAAACATAGGTCGGTCTTGATTTTTATAATGTCAAAATATATTAATGTGTTTTTTAAAATTCCTCAAATCAAAATTTGTTAAAATTTATGAGTCTGTTGAATACGCCCCATGGCATGAAGTAGAGTCCCGTGCGAGTCATTCATTGTTTCCATTTTTCTTATATATTAATTTATTTAGCATTTTTAAATAAACTGCAAAGTCAGAACCACTAAAATGTTACTGTAATTCATATTTGGCGGAATGAGAAAATACGAGTGCCGTTAAGTCAAGTCAATCAACGGGCGATATGGAATAGACAAAATCAGACTAAATTTAACAACAAATGGGATTTATTAATTTTCCTTCTGTTTATAGTGTGAAAAAAAAACCTTAAAAAGTAAAATTTAATCAACATAGGTCTTTATAAATAAATGTCTATTTTGACTTCAAACCAAATTAACTACACCTGTTGGCAAATGTTGTACTCGTATATGTGTAGCATTGGTTATAAATATACTTTTCTGCAGTCGTGTATTCAAAGTTATTTTTTTACATTAGTAATGTTTACTTAAGTCTGTTAACAAACTGTGCTGATGGAGCTGTATGTTTTGATTCGATGGGTTGTCACTCGATTGCGTCATGGCCAATGTTGGCCGCTGCGTCAACTGTTTTTTCTTACTAATATCGGAGCGCGCGGCGATAAGGTAACATTTGACGATAAGCTGGAAATTGATACGAAATCTGATGAATATTTGCCAACGACTGGATACAAATCACAAAAGCATTACTGTGTTGACGTATCGCATAAGCGCTGTAGACACATGTTGTGCGGTTGCAAGGGATTACCGACTAAGAAGAAAAACATTCTTCTCATCATTCAACAAACTTAGCTATAATACTGCATCATAACGACACAGCGCTGGTTTTCTGTCGCGCCTGCGCTGCCTTCATCATGACATAATCACCACGACAATTCTTTGCGGTGGTATCCATAAGAATTCTCACTTTAGGTATTTTTTATTTTCTTATTATTGCAGTTTCTTCGCAGGTGTGAGGTTCTCCCATCAACGAACAAATAACTATTTTACTGTGTGCGTCAATGATCTCATATATATATTTTTTTATTATTTATTAATAACCAAAATACACATTTACATTTTTAATACAATGTTAGCCATGGTCAAAAACCTCTAAGGGTTTATCTAACCATGCGAGCCGCTTACAAATTTGCATGATATTTCCAAGTACTTATATTAAGTTTGGAGGTAATTTTTTTGCACTGTTCCTATATAGTACTTGCAACTCTTCCGGAAGCCCGAGAATCCGAGCCGAGAAAATCGAGATCAAGATATTGTCTCGAAATTGTGTAATTGTAAATTCAGGTAATTGGTGTAATTTCATTTAGTTGCACAGTAACGGCGAGAGAACGAAGACATCGTTCCTCGGTCCCACGCGGTTTGGTTAACGCAACTTTCTCTTTTCGTACTTTCTGTATTATCTGTTTCACTCACAAATAATTTTGTAACTTGGTTAGAAATATAGTCATGCGGCGAGACGTCAGTAGTTCCGTTTTTGGCCGTGATTTAAGCGATGAGCGACATCTGCCGCAATGCCGAGAGAAGGCCCCGGCCGCCAGTGACGCCAGCGCCTAATTGAGCGCACTCCAGTGGGTCCTCGGGACTGCTGATTGAAAATGTTACACCTCAATTGCTTTGCGTCTTCCGCATCGCGACAATCTATATAGTACATATAAAAAAAGAATCCCTATTTGCCTCCACACGTGATCGGAAGTGTTGTTTATTGACAAACAAGCAGACTACAATACATGTGATTCACGCACGGCCAAGCCTTTGACCAAAAGCCCACGTTCCGCAGTCAGGCCAATCTAGTTGAGCTCGAGCAGACCCTGGTGCAACTGGTGTAGTCACTTATAGTACATAAAATTAAAAAATAAAAACACAATTAAGGAATACTTAACGATTACATTAACTTTTCTAATGTAACTAACTTTCTGAAGTTGTCATGACTGTGAGTAACTTGTCAGATTGCGCGATACCAATTCTAATTTAATATTCATGGTTATGACGGGACCTTTGGCAGCTAGTAATGTATATTTAAAAAACATGTGTACTTCGTTTCTGCACTGAGCCTTCTCCTGAGGAGCGGTCGCTGTCACTACGAACCATAAGGTATTAAGACTAAGGCAGAGTTTCGTTGGTAGGAAGGCTGGACCAAGTTTTCTCGGTCCCGTCTGAGCTCAACATAATCTTTGCGGCACTTGGCTGCTGTATCCTGGGCGGGCTTCCCGCACCTCAGTGACGAAGGTTTTAAACTGCAGAGAAGTTTACAGTATAATTTATATAAAGTCCTCATAAAGGGCATTTGGTAACTTATTCAAGGTGTTATTATTAAAAGAACCAATCGTAAAGTTACATAAAAATACCCGGTAATAAGTAAGCGTTGTACACTGCCCTGGATTTTGTTAAACTTGCCTTTGAAAAATTATTACAGGTTCTCCAATCTTACTCATACTAACTCGCCTTAAAACCCTATTCTTCTCCGGGTTTCAATCTGTCCTCCATTTATCCCAATTTAGGGTAAAATTTTTAGGGTAATACTTATACCTGGGAGGGACCTCACCCCCGGATGGCCGGGGTGTGACGTCGTAGAAGGTTGGAGGGGAGGAGGCGGCAAGAGCACTCCTCCCCGAGAAGGGCTCCCCTTACGCACCCAGGGGTGCAAAGGCCGGGGGTCCTCAGTTGCGACACTCGATCCTGAGGGCCCCCTACAACGCCAGAGGATGGCCATCGCTGAGGTTTTTAGTGGGTAGGCCTCCCCCTTCTGGGGAGGAGAGCCCCACATAACCACCGGCTCTCCGCAGCCGGGGTATGCAATTCAATGCATTTTCCTCAGCGGAACAAAAAAAAAAAAAAAAAAAGGGTAATACTTATAGCCTAAAACCTATCAAAATACAGGCTATAAAAATGATGTACATAACATACAATCTTGCAACCCCTTACAGTCTTTTTTTTCCTTTCTTAGTCTCTAGGTTATCTGTATAGCAAATTTCATTTGAATCGTTTCAGTAGTTTTTGGCGTGAAGGCGCGACCGATAGACATTCTTTCGCATAACGTGTAATGAGCGGTATATCAAATAAACATTACAACGAATTTGCTAAATGTCATGTGTTGAGAGAGGAAAGAGACTTCTATCGGTTTGGTCTGGGGCTGAACGCGGAAACGTGCGCCGCGGCAGTGGTAGACAATAGAAACTCGACACGCAGCGCGCCGACGCCGTCGCCGCCGGGAAAGCGGTCGCTCGCGGGCGGCACGCTGCACCGGCCTCCGCCAGCGGACCCAGCCGGTATACCCGGATTAAAACGGACTTTTACATATCTACTTATGTGCCTCTTCCGCACTGACTGGCCACCGTAGACCCGGATATAATAACTGCATAGCAACAATACTAGCACATAAATCAAGAATAGAATTGGCTCTACAAAACCAGATTTCTTCTTATTACACATTTCTTCTTATTATATTATTTAATATTTATTGAAAGAATGTACTATTCCTTTCTCGATATCTGACACCACATTTTCCTTTTTTTTGCATTACATCTAATGCGATCTTTGCTTTTATTATAAACTATGTATATACGACTTAGGCGGTAACAACGCCCTGTTATAGAGCCTCTAATCATCGAGCTTAGTTAGGGTTAGTGAAAAATTTCTGACTGGATAACTTGAATTATTTGTTAATCCGACCCAAGCGATCGCTGATCACTTACTTAGTTCTGGACCCAAACATTGCATCGGGCCCCACGATCCGAAAATCCTCTCCATAGAACGCCAACAGTGTGTGAAGAGGTGATATATAGGTGGTAATTAAGAAACGTCTAAATTTCAATCTGGGTGATGGACTGCAATTGGGAGCAACTTGGAATCCAGTGATACGTAGGTGTTCTCGCATTGCGATAACAATACACGATACCGCCAGCGTCGTGTGCACGGACAATTTTAATTGATATTTTTTAGAAGACCAATCGCGGGTAGTTGCTTTGCTGTCGTTTTTTAGACGTAACTCATACTCATGTTCAATCATCGTGGACACAAGTCTGCGTAACATCGAGGAAAATGATAATGTTTCATTAACTCGGGATTATAATACATTTACTATGTGCTTGATTCTCGAGTTTACGACTGGAAAGTGTTAATCCGATCCGAGCCTCCGATCGACACAAACACGCTGTCAGTTTCCTTCTCGGCCAGTTCTAGATGAGAACCTTAATTTCGAACCGGGCCATAACTAGTGTGGTAACAATTATCTAACGTGGCGCTATCATAGCGATATTTTTATGAGGCAAGCCTGTTACTTGCCGTATCTGGATAACAGTTTAGTAAATATTAGACTTTATTTGCGGGCTCCCGACGTGGCCTACTTGTGTCGCAAGTTGGTTCCAGGCTGGCTCACGCAAATAGCACGCTATCGGCCTCAAGCCCGCGGAATCGAAACTGCACACGTACTATTTAATAATAAATATTACAAATGGACGCTAACGAAACGAATGTTTGTTTCCATGTGTGATATATTGGCAGCACGGCACAAGGAAAATGTTTGTAGGCCGAGTATAAATTTAGAAATATTACCATATAAATTAGGTTGTTGGGCTGGCCGCGACCTCCGGAATCCAAAACTATGGATTCCTTGTATTATTGCTCTACTTATTTTTTTTTAAGTTTTCCACTTTATATGTTGATGGTGGAAGTGTACCTATATGTAGCTAATGGATTCTTACAATTGGTAACGGTATTGTGCTCAGAAAGCTGGCAATGAGTGTTTCAGTTCACTGATGCCGCCGCAGCTGTCGTCTCCTTAGTTTTCATGCATCGAATTGAGAAACAATAAGCAGCGACAGCTGTTAACATTACGTTGCGGACCACATTGCACCACCGTCCAATGTCGGGCCGCTTACTAGCCAGCTTACACAGCCTTGTACAGCGAACGGCGTTACAAGTGATGACGGTGATGACATTTAAAAGCATATTTATATCACGTCATTATTTACCATCAAAATTATTAGATTAATTGTCGAAAATGAAATCATTCACATTATCTGTCTATACCTCAGGTGACAGAAGCAAAGGGGTTATGCATTAAACGAATCTTTACAGCGCTCTCGCCGCGCCCACAATTAAAAAAAATAAAATACACCATTCTACTACACCTTAAATAAGCACATTCATTGGGCATGCAAACAATAAAACGAAAAGAAACGCTTACTAAAACATTGACGGACAATTTTCTGTACGGTAGGAATGGAATGTCGATAAAACTTTGTCGATAATAGACTAATGACGACGGTAAAATCCTTATATATTTAAAAAATTATAGAGAATTACAAATCGATGTTTATTCATTGTCAACATTTCATAAATTACCCGTTTAGTTGTTGTCATTAAAACTAGATTAAAAAATTACCAAACGCAATTTCTTTTGCTTTTTCAAAATATTAAAAGCCACAAAGAAATTTAAAGTT
This sequence comes from Scirpophaga incertulas, assembly GCA_036419045.1. Lineage (NCBI taxonomy): Eukaryota > Metazoa > Arthropoda > Insecta > Lepidoptera > Crambidae > Scirpophaga > Scirpophaga incertulas. Next base: position 2,730,296 of record CM071637.1, read on the forward strand.
TATGTTAAATTCAAAATCGCCCTAACGTAGTTAGTGTAGGCTCGTACCCTCTGTAGGGACGGATATGAGCTGTGATATAAAAAATATAGTAATGAAACAAGAAACAAATTTGGCAGTTTTAAGCACTAGATAGCTGACCGCTTTACCCCAAGAGAATAATTAAATATTTGTTTATAATTAGGATGGTTGCCGTGACATATCAATACGTAATATTTTTATCGACACGATGCGTTGCCGGGGAGGTCTGTGTCATTGTCTATTGCACTGTCATGTGTAGTAATGTATTATCGGTTTGTAATAGGCAAATATTGAATGACTTTTTGGAGGTATTGTTTAAGATTTAATTTGAACTTAAGATTTACGAATAAAAAGATATTAATTTAAATTACATTTATCGATGATAAAGCGATGCTGAAATGGGATGCCACTCTTCATGTAGTTCACTTTGCAGCTCTTCGAACCAACTGTCATTTTGAAAAAATCTATAATCGTGACTCGAGCGAGTTAAGATATTCGACTGGCATCTAAAAGTTACATCAAGAGGAATGTTTGCCGAATGCGGTGTCACTGAGCCCGTTTCTGTGATCTATTTTTATGCATCCATGCAAACTGTCCATGCCTTTTCTTCATGATTTCCTATTCATACCCAGCCGCTTCGTCCACTTAGAATAGTCCCACTAGTTGGCTATGACTAGCTAACGTGTTTGCTAATGCATCAGTTTCCATATCTATTCCGAAGTAGCTCAATGTCAACTCAACTCGTTGACAACAATATTTTGGATCATCGTAGGTCATTCCAATGCCTAGTGTTTCCGCGTTGGGCATTGTGAAAGGTTGTCAAGGAGCTGCGGCTCAGCCCCGGCGCCCGCGGCGGCTCGCCTGCGAGTGGCGGCCGGCCCGTGTGCCCCGACGCGTGTGCTGACGGTGCCCTTGCTGCAGCTGCGCGCCGGCCGCCGCGCGCTAGCCGCCATGCTGGACTGCCTCTGGTAAGCCTTTCCGGCAAGGCACCTTACTACTAATCCCCGACCTCCCCGCTTGTTACTAATGCAACGCGCAGTCCGCCTGCTTCACCACGGAGAAGGGTTTCACGGCAACTCACCAGCGGCACTTGCTAACCTTTGGTGATCGACGCATTGACCCATCAAAATGAGGATCACCATTACAAGAAAGTCGTAACTTAAAAAAAGTCTCAAAAGTAGTTACTAGTCGCCAATCGCACATCAGACGCCGTCACTTGCGAAACGTTATAGCGTAACATATATTAAGAACACTATTATTTATGTAACACTTTTGTTTAAACGAAAATATGAAAATGTCGAGTGCCAGAGCGCATCAAAAGTGCTGATTGCCAAATGGGGCGTGTAATGTTTTCATGAGAGGCCAGAGCGAAAAGCGCCCTTAACCGCGGCGCGCTCATCAAAGAATTTATTAATAACCGTTAAGTAGCACCGGTTAATTATAAATAACCGTATCCATTATGACCACGTGGTTATATTCATTTTTATTCTGCGAGGATTTGAATTTTGATTTATGTAATGCATATATATATATATATATATATATATATATATATATATATATATATATATATATATATATATATATAAATGGGTATATAATTTGCCAGCGACCAGTGTGTTGATACCCCGTGCTCGTCTCGATAAAAAACATTTTCCAAACCACCGTAAAAACCTTTAATCGTGAATAAATTTGAAACCGCCGGTATACAAACTAGTACAATTTACGCAAGGTGCTCGATGCCACGGTGAAATATATTACGCTCACGTTGGCGCTGGACACACGCACTTTCGCCGTTATGGTTGTAATTTATTTACCTCGGATTTACATGCGTAGGCTCTAATTCTGTGCCAATGATAGACCTTAATTGTGCGCCATTGCTTGGCGATAAAAGCCTTAATATTATTATTTGTCAAATGTAACGTCATTCATAATTTTATTACACGATGTAACGATTAACCAGATTGGATTAATATTGAGCGTCATTGTCATGCTTCTGGGGTGGAGGATCCGATCGAAAGTGGTGCTTTGGTGGTCACGAGGAATAAAAATTATAACCATCTACTCTACTCAAATTTCCGACTTTTGCGGAGATAAAAACCTGGTATCTGGGTAACTCTGCTATATATGTCTCTACGAGTAAATGGTGTGCCGGGCATTAAGCGAAGCGTTCTTCACGAGTCGACAAACCGCGAAAACGTTGAAGGCAACTAGAGCACGCTTGTTTTGATGCGGAGCTCCGTGGCGTCGGTGCGGGGTGAGGACGGTGGTGGTGGTGGCGGCCAGCGAGAGGCGGGCGGGAGGCGGGCGGCGCCGGCACTGGCGGCAGTCGGCAGTCGGCCGGTTGGCGGCAGGCGCAGCACGCGCGCCGCGAGGTGCGATGGTCAGCGCGCGCTTCTCGGCCGCCCCCGGGCCGCCCCTGCCACCGCCCCCGTCGCCACCGTGCACCGCCCGCGACAGCCTCCGCGCCCGCCGCACGCGCGCCTTTCGCTCTTCGACTCCTGCCACCAGAAGATTAGGCTCATCAGCGGCGGGCCGGTCGCTTTCCTCGGAGGTCTAGTGGCGTGAGTTCATTAAGATCATGACACCGTCATATTGCTATTAGCGTCTCTTCTAATTGAAACGATTAAATACAAACCGTGGTAGACACTTGACTACACGTGAAATCCTCTCGTCAGCAGCAGCTTAAGATGTAATCATGGGGATGTTTGTCGAGTATCATCACCTTTCCAGCTGTGCTCTACATTAAAGCAAAGATATGTTTAGTGACACCGTGCGCTACCATTGGTTTCACGATGAGCTTATCCTCGTGTGACGGTTTGCCGACAAACTAACGTGGCCGTTGTCAAAACTGTCTGGATCCGGCGGGTGCACCGGCTCCAGTGGTTAGAGGCATTAGGTAACGGCGAGAAGAGCGACGCGGTCTGATTGACCCAAACTACGAGCATACTTCCGGATCGCATCTCACGATGGCGCGGTGACGTGACCCTAATTATGTGCATCGTCCCAGATTGTTCGAAGTACACGCACTGATAATTTGATTAGATGTTATTTCGTGTACGGATGTAACGTAACAGAGTGTTTATTTGTGAATTTCATTGTAATCATAATCTTCAGTAATCACGCTAGATGACATCGTATTCGACTGATGATTAGGCCATCAGAGATCGTCGTCGCATTCAACGCACGATTCATAACATAAATGCCTCAACCTGTGTTCACGTTACTGTAAATATTGAAAACAAAATATCACGTTATTACAACTTTTTAATATACTTATGTTCGGTAATCCTCTCCAGCATAGCTTTGTTAAAAAGTATCGCAAAGCCGATGCGGCTTCAGCGGTACTGTTGCATTGTAACGGGCCGCGGCCCCGATACGCGCCCGCGCCGGCCGCGGCCCCGGCGGTGGCGCGCGCGTTTACAGATACGCTGCTCTGGCGCAGCACGAATATTCTTACAAACATTATTTAATCTGTGTATGCTTTTATATTTCACAATCTCGCCAAGCAACGAGGTGTGAAAAAACGAGCGAAATATCGACAACCACCAGTAATGTATTTTGAATCACTTACCGCGATAATCATTTCCAATTTGGATCTTTGAGTTACATAATAAGGACTCAACTTTGTTGTGCAAAGAAGGAATATGATTGTGGCTTAGTAAAGTCACAATATGTGTTTTTGGTGCACAGTGCTGCTAATGATTTCTCTACATTCTCAACGAATTAGCATTTAGATGAGCTGCGTAACTGTCGACTGCGTGATGATATATTCATAAACTTGACCTATACCGTGACAGAGAAACTTCACGCAATCTCGAAAATACAAGTAATGTGTGTATTTCGTTCAGTAGGTGATGGCTGGCTTATGGCGGCCAGACCAGTTCAGTGATACAGTCAGGTCCAATGGCCATACAGGCGCGTGCTCGGGGACGTCTTCCGTTGAATTTAAATAGCGTAACACGACACATACACCAGTCATACTAAATTGCCGCACCTCCGTGTTCAGCCGACCCGCATATAGTAGACACAATATAGCGTACGATGTAGTTTAAAAATAGTACACTGGCACAGAATAAACAGTGCGGAAATCAGTTTCTATGAACTTCGATCTTTTCGCAACTTTTTCAAAATTACATTGTTTATCTCCTAACGGTATTGCGCCTACAGCCTTTGCAACAGGAATAAAGAAACAAGATATAATTTGTTGAAATTAATCCCCTGTATTTTGACAGTTCGAGTGATAAATCACTTTATCATCTCGTGGAAAATATTATTATCTCCATAACATGTATTAAAAAATGAACTATTATGATCGGTTTGTTCGATCAATGTTGTGACAGATTTAAGAGTACGAGACTGTGTTCCCCGTCCTCCCGTGGACGTAACAGCTCTCGGAGAGACCACAATCAACCAATAATCGTGTAGCGGGTCTAAAGCCTTATTTCACTCTTAGCTTAGGGCAATCTCAAATAGTGAAATGAGAAATAACAGCGTAGCATTTAGGGTTATCGTAAGCTCGGGCAATGTACTTGAAAATGGGGGTAAGTAAGTGTACCTTCCTCTGCGTCTGTTATAAATAACAGGTATTCAGACGTCTGTATATGGGTTGAAATAAGAATCTATGCTAGTTCTGATCAGTGGTTCCACCTTCATTTTGCCTTCTGGGCCACAGGATGCTGTTGAATATTAGTATAAGCTTAATTCTCTTAACAGCTCCTTTTGCCTTTTATGGTCATTAGGCTTGGCTGCTTGACTTTGCGCGTATTTTACAATGGTATGGTGAATGTGCGCGCTTAGAATGGCGACGATCGCGGACGGGAATGAGAGCGCGACGGTCGACGGCATCGTACCGACTCTGAGCGTTGCCTGTGATTGCTACTGCGCAATGTTTAGCTCACCCACAGTTTGTTTGTTTGTGTGCCCCGCTCCTGTGACTAATCGGGCTCAGTCGCCTGCGCAGTAATAATATGGTAGTAATTATGAGTCTTACCTTTGTTGCTGCCAGAGAACATTGGCTTCGTGTTTTGGCATGAGGCACGTTCTCACGGCTTCCGGCCCGTGAAAGTGGCGGCGCAGCCATAATATTATAATGTGCTCTACGTTTGGCCACCTACTTTTGGAATACAGTTGCTACAAAATTGAAAATGACCGGTTTTTGGTTCTTCGCTATATTATTTGGACCATTTAGTTCCTTGTTCATCGTAATCGATTAAAATATCAAACATGTTATCTCGAGTGACAGCATTCCACAAACGAAGTCATGAAATCCCTTTCAGTCGGAATTCAACCTTGCGTAACCACAAGTCTCCCTAAAACTTATATTCTATCGTAAATAAAGCCTTTATTGTTCTTATCGCGACGTAACAGTCCGAAATTTTAGCAATATTCAAACAAAAGAAGACGTCAAGGTAAAAGCAACGATTGTTTCGAGGAAAATACGTGTGCTGAACTGCTGACTCGCGGCAGCACCCTGGCCGCTTAGTATCGATTAATGTTTAACTGCGGCACGAATTGAATCAAATGTTGACGGACTACCTTATTGATTTGTGACACATTTACGTATCTATCTACAGGCGCCGGTAATCTCTATCCAAGGCGGTTGCGATTTAGTACTGCGACTTGATAGAAATTTAAATATTAGATTGAAATCTTGACTCAGTTGATGACATACGATATTATGGAAAATGTAATGTGGCAGGGGTTACAAAAACAAACGGTGATAAGCAAGTGTGTCGCAACTGGCGAGCCGTGACCTTCGCTGCACGTCATCGCCGCGCCGCGGCCGCTGGCGTGCGGCGGTTCGGGCCACTACGAACGGTCCTCAGTCCGCGGGGCAGCCCGCAGCACCCACCCCCGTGCCGCGATTACCCGCATTCACACCGGCTGTTTTATGCAGAAAAAAATATTTCTTCGACCGCAGTTATATGCCCAATTTAGCAATGCAGATTCGGATGTTGTCTAATGATGCTATAACTGCGCCGGCAATCACATTGTCTCCTATATCTTATGTTCCAATATTAATTAAATATTTCACTGGTCTAATTTTACTGGTAATTGTATCTGTTTCTCATTGTTCACGTCACAACAACGTTGAATACGTTCTGTTCTGTCACTTTAATACCACTGTACTTCAATAACATTTTCAAGTACTTTATGAGTGTTTTCTGTTGCCTTGGAACAAGCATCCATCTCATAAATGCCTTGGAACAACATTTCATCACTAGTTATGATTTGAAATAATGTACAACACGGCAGCTCCCTGTGACAACCTTGCGATCGCGTGACGTAATGTATGGTCGATGTACATATGTGGTCGCGTCATCTGCAGCTGCAGGCAACGCTGGTGAGGACGTAATCCGCTAAGCTGTGTTTGCCCAATCGGCCCGCGGCTTGTGCTGCTGGTTGCGACACTATTGTTTGGAGTTTTTCTCAACACCACCGGCCATTGCACAAGTCCAGCGATGCATTCAATCATTGGCCGCTCGGCGCAGGCCCTACGTGATTCCTTCTTTTGTTTATGTCAACATCGATTGGCAAATATGAAGGGCGTGACGTCGCTTAATCCATCGTCTTCGCCAACTCATTAAACGACATTTTTTTGTGGAATGGGTCGATGTAGTTGTGAATGGTATGCCATGGTTTTTGTTTTTTTATTTTTTTATTTATAGGATAGAGGTGCAAACGAGCAAACGGATCACCTGATGGTAAGCGATAACCGTTGCCCATGGACACCCGCAACACCAGAAGAGTCACAGATGCGTTGCCGGCCTTTTAAAAGGGAATAAGGGAGAAGGGGGGGTTGGGCCTCCGGTACCCTCACTCACTTGGCGAAACACAGCGCAAGCGCTATTTTACGCCGGTTTTCTGTGAGGCCGTGGTATCACTCCGGTGGAGCCGGCCCAATTCGTGCCGAAGCATGGCTCTCCCACGGTAAGGTGGGCATAGGGCGGCGTTCCTGGCGGGAGGTGACCGGTGGTGGGGGCGGCAACAGGTGGCACCTGGCCGCGTGACCTCGTGCCCGTTCTTTTGACATTTGTCGGTCCATTCAAATACCTGTTCCCGAAGTTTGAAACGAGTGTTTTTAATCTAAAGTTTTTATTACCTATCTAAGATGACATTGAACATTAACTAACCACTGATGAATTTTCTTAACCAAACCAGCGGTGAATATAATATATAGTTTTGGGCGGCCAAGGTTATGTGAGGTTGGTGCGAGTTATTGTGCGTAGTAAAAACTATATTAAAAAAAATTACAACTTCATACTCCTAAAAAAATAATGTTGTGAAAATGATAGGGAGATATAAATGAAAAGAAAGACTAGATTACGGAATATATTTAGATATATATGTATGAGTGTGTGGATTTATATGTATGTATATATATTGTATTAGATTAATAAGTACTATAATGCATAAAGGACATCATTCAGGCTTCATACAAATTTGGGCTAATTTTTTTTTAGCGGCCAATAAAAAATAACTAAATTTTATCATAGGCATAATTATAATGAACATTTTGTATTATGACAGTAAAGCTCGAAACCTATTGGTTGAGATGATAATCAGCCTCAAAGTATTTATTTTATTACCTACGGCTTGCACCCGGTTTGCGGGGTGAGCTCGTGATTTTCCAGGTAAACAGTCATTGTTAATGGTGTGCGAGCGAGAAGACGTCACAAATACATTTACCTGCCGAGTTGCATGTGTGAGCAAGAGACATAATAGGTACGCGAGCGAGAAGACGTTACAAGTACATTTACCTGCCGAGTTGCAAGTGTGAGCAAGAGACATAATAGGTATGCGAGCGAGAAGACGTCACAAATACATTTACCTGCCGAGTTGCAAATGTTAACAAGAGGCAAGAGTTAGTTCTCCATGCAAGCGTTTATGTACAGGTTTTTTATTAATTATAATGCATATTATTTTCATTTCATATATTTTTATTTAATATTTACAACTCTCCTGGCCTTACAATAATGTCTTCTAAATCTTCGGCGGCAATGTGTATCGTTGGCTTGTGCCTGGCAAACCCCATGTACCACACAATGCACATGACGTGTGAGCAGCAGCCAATGGTTCTTCGGCCAATATTACATGTACAGTAATAGTGTTTTATAGCCTGTCGCCCTTCGAGAGCCCTATCTATGCCAATATAAACGTAATACGAACGTGAACGGACATGTCGGGACTGGATTCTACCCGCAATACGTAAAGGTTTGTTCCTTCTAGTCGCGTATGTGTTCTGTGGGTAATTGGTCGCCAAGTTCAACGATGAACATACCATTTGGCTGCAAATGCTCCGCATAGTAACTCCTAGCTTGCTTTATTTGGTATACACCAAGTGCAAAAAGAATAAGATCTTCTTGTGTCAATGTGGGGAATTGAACCTCAAGCGCGTCAACGTCAATTGAACGAAACGGAGCACGTCTTCGGTTATAATTGTATCTGTGCACCAGATCTGCCAATGTATTCGGTACATTAACCCTTTCCCGTATTATTTCTAAATACATCGGAGCCCTTACATTGTCCACAATCAACACATGATAGGCATTTAATAAAGCTGCACTGACTTTAAAATATTCCATCATATGATGTAAGGCGCGATTGCTGTGTACATTTCTTAACAAGCGAAAATCTCTTTTGAATCGTCCATTGATTATTTCTACTACCCAGCGGCATAGAGTCACAAGTCTGGATTTATTCGCTTGTTCCGTCGTAAGTTGCGTTTCGTTTGCATTTTTCGTTTCTGGCATATGTACTGTATATCCATGTGATTGATTTATCTAGGATAAATACGTCACCCGGTCTGAAAAACCAGTGAAATATGCTCTCCTCATTTTCAATAATTGCATTTATTATTGTTGCATCGGAACATGAAGCGGCGTGCGGGCCAGTTACGTCAATTATATGACCGTCACAGCAAACAAACAAGAAAGGCTTGGTCAGATTTCGATATTTGTGAAGTAGCCGTCCGATGTAACGAGAGTTGCATGGAGAACTAACGAACAAAAGTACGAAAAGGACTAAGTAGGTGTATTTTCACACCTGCAACTCGGCAGATAAATGTACATGTAACATCTTCTCGCTCGCATACCTATTATGTCTCTTGCTCACACTTGCAACTCGGCAAGTAAATGTACTGTAACGTCTTCTCGCTCGCGTACCTATAATGTCTCTTGCTCACACATGCAACTCGGCAGGTAAATGTACATGTAACATCTTTTCGCTCGCATACCTATTATGTCTCTTGCTCACACTTGCAACTCGGCAGGTAAATGTACTTGCAACGTCTTCTCGCTCGCGTACCTATTATGTCTCTTGCTCACACATGCAACTCGGCAGGTAAATGTATGTACTTGTAACATCTTCTCGCTCGCACACCATTAACAATAACTGTTTAATATTTGTTTTACCTGGAATCACGAGCTTGTTTTACCTGGAAATCACGAGCTCACCATGCAAGACGGGTGCAAGCCGTAGGTAATAAAATAAATACTTTGAGGCTGATTATCATCTCAACCAATAGGTTTCGAGCTTTACTGTCATAATACAAAATGTTCATTATAATTATGCCTATGATAAAATTTAGTTATTTTTTGTTGGCCGGCTAAAAAAAAATTAGCCCAAAATGGGTGATGTCCTGTCTACGTAAAAAACAAACAAATCAAATGCTCATAATACACTATTTATAAATGCATATTTTGGTTTGTAATTTTGAAGTTACAATTAATTTCCAGTCTCGTTAGGGTAACGTGGTGTACGTTGCGGCTATGTCGAGTGAAATGATCGAACTGACTTTTGAACTACTACCCACATAAATGTTTACTGTAGGTCGTCTGTTTTGTTTTATTATGTTGTAATTTTCTCATCTAATTGAAATGTTAATTCTTTTTCATAAAATAAATTATCTCCATTTTAAACAGTTTTACTATTCCGCCCCTTGTATTCGCCGCTGAACCAAATAAATACTGCATCAAAGTTACGGCATTTCTGAACTCTAGTATTTACCCGCAGTGAGACAATATGACGACAGATAGGTTCTTGCCTATACCGGTTGCGCAATTTTAGTTAACTATTTCAAACAAACTTGGAGCTTAGCTGGAGATGTGCCAGCTATTTACAAGGAATTATTTGCCCTCACAGAAATGTTATCACCTCTAAATAAAATCATCAAAACTTTGGCTTCATCACGTGCCCTCGTGCGGTCTTCTTTGTACTGAATCACTCCCATCTAGTGTTGCCCAAATGCAAGAACAAGACGAGACTTAGCCAGTCTTGGTCTTGGTCTTGCGCCAATACACCTGGTCTTGGTCTTGGTCTTGGTCTTGCGCTCCCAGTCTTGGTCTTGGTCTTGGTCTTGCAGCAAGAGTCTTGCAAGTCTTGCAATTACCTATTAGTCTATTACTATTTATTAAAGTTTACTTTAAATCTTAGAAAAACGTATTAGAATTGGAACATTGTGAGCTTGAATTAACATAGCCATAGTAAAGATCAAGCAGATTAATAAATAACTGAAGATTTGATAAGAAATTCGAAAAATCAACTGACCTATATGTCGTTTTCCATGGAAGTAACTGTTTCTTAATAAACATTTATGATTTATAGCTTACATTTGCTAAAACATGTAAAAAAACAAATTAATTACAATAACTTGACTGTATTTTAAAGAACAATACTTATCTGTCTAGAAAGAGATTGAACCCTCAACTTATAAGAAATTTAATAAAAGAGTTTTACGATTTATCATTTATTTGAATAAAAAATAAAATACAACACAAATCAACAGCTTTATCATTAGGTTATGAAACTTTATATATTTTTTTTGACCAAGAATTAATATAAAGTAACCATCTGGCTGACTCATCACTTAACCTATTTCTATGTTTTCTAATTACTAATGATGTTTTAGAAAATAACCTCTCAGCAGGTACTGAAGTTGCAGGTATTGAGAGAAAATCACGGGTCATTTTCGATAAAATCGGATGCTCTGTCTCATGCGTCCTCCACCAATCTAAAATGTCTTCCGAGCTGGCAGTTCTTGGTTTTCTTAGATACTCCTCCAACTCGTCTATCACTAAGCCTTGAAGACAAGATTCATAGAGTTTATCAAAGTCTATTACGTCTTCATCTTCATCATACTTTATTTTCTTTTTCTGGTAATTCCAGAGATTTGTTCAGTGAGTGTAGACTTTTATATTCTTCATAAAGTTCATTAAACTTGCGCAGACTTTCTGTTTTAAGTTGCTTCCCCCACATTGTCAGGTCAAAAGTCTGAGCCTTATGCCTTGGGTCTAAAATTTTTATTCGCTATGTTGGTATTAGTCGTAATGCGCATAGGTCCAGTTTTTCATATTCTTTGATACAGTTTTTTGCGTCTCATAGAATTCCTAAGCGTACCTACCTATACACCGAACTGTTACACCTAACTACTCAGTGAAATAGCGCTAAGTCCTAGCTGCAAGACGCAAGAGTCTTGCAGGCTATGTCTTGTTCTTGCTCAAGTCTTGCACGGTCAGTCTTGGTCTTGGTCTTGCTAAAAATACGCGGTCTTGTTCTTGGTCTTGGTCTTGCAAAAACGCAAGAACAAGACCAAGACTGCAAGACCAAGACTGAATTTGGGCAACACTACTCCCATCATCCTGAGAGCTATAGCAGTGAAACCGATTTCATCTCAATATAATGAAATTATAATCGCAAAGCTAGAGAAACCATCGAATGATCTAATAATCATGACAATATTGAGAAGTAGGTGAACCATTTTTAATGTTATGAAACTCTCAAGTGTTTCCGACTACAGCTTGCCCTCAATTTTAAAGTTCTCTGTGTCGTGGTAGAGCTCCTTTGTAACCTTGTTAAGTATAAATAAAAAAAGCATGGAAGTAACGGCTATTGATTCGGTATTTCTGACGATTTGCCACACCGCCACACCGCCACCAGGCCGCTGCAGCCCGTGGCTGGTGGCGCGGTGAAGTATTGATCCATGACGTCACGAGCGCGCGCTCCGGTCTGCACCGGCTCTGGCCGACCCTGAAGTGGAACAAATGGTATTAAATTGTATTTTTACATTCTAAATTTGTCCAAGGTTGATGTACACACTATACAAAACTGAATAACAATGATGGCATTGTTGTTCACAAGGATTTATTCACACGGGAGCTTGAGCGAATAGCCCAGAAAATATTAACGTTGACGGCCGCGCCGCCGCATCCAGAGAGGTTGAGGTGACGACGAGTCGTGTCGCGCCGTCCCTGGCACTGTGCCGCCCAGGGTTAACGATCTACCACAGCCGCTGCACGCCGCACTCCAAGCAGAACTCTGCGTCAGTTCAAATATCACCGCCGTGAATACGTGCGCAGCGTCCATAAAATAAAATTTATACAGCTACTCACGCAGTGCGGCTGCCTATTGACCCGGGCCTGTTTTTGTGTCACAATTACAGGCCACAGTGTACTAACGGTAGCTAAAGAAATTATACAGTTTGATGACAGTATTTCCGTTTTAACAATTTTTCATCGTTGATAATTGCAATGGAAGATTGTTTTAGCATTGGGTATTTGCAAGCATTGCCAATTCGAGCATCCATCTCATAACTGTTTAACGTAATATCGTATCGTATGCAGCAATGAACGCACCTGATCGCACCGCATCAATTTTTTAAATAATAAACAACTCATGCTGTCATGTCACCTTGATAATTTTTGTACTGCGTGGGCGCTATCTAGCGCACGCGCGCGGAAGTGATGCTGTACGTGTTTGGACGGGATAGCCGGTCGGTAGAGCCGCGTTGGACAGCGCGCAGGCGCAGGCGCAGGCCGGGGGCGCGCCGCGGCCCCGCGCCGCCGCTCGCCGCCGAGTGCCGGTCAGTCGCCCGCTGCGCGTCACCGCGATGTGTCACGCCGTCGTCCTCGGTGTTCTGTTCTCGTTGCCCTCCTACCTCTACTCTGCCGTTCCATTCAGGTGAGCACTGTCACCGGCCGCCGTCGTACTTCAGATCGTCGCGTTCTCTCTCGGCTGTACTCGCGATCGAAGCGTGCTGTGTGATTTTATTTACTTTGAAGATATTGCTGTGTTTACGAAACGGAAACCGGTTCGTCGAATTACGATCATAAGATTTTTATCGACCGTTAGTCCACGGTGCGGTTCGAGTGGTTCGTCACCGTGTACTGTGTCGTGAGGGATGCTGTGATAGTTAGGACACACGCTCCTGCGAAACGATCGATATTTGTCGCGATTCGAATACGGGACTCGAGCTGGATTTACCGATACGTGTGATGAGTCACGGTCGCGCGCCACCGTAAGTGGCGGCTGGCCGGCGGGCGATGGGCGGCGGGCCCGCACACGCGGCGCAGCCGGCGCCCGCGCCCGCGCCATGGACCGCTGCCTCGAGGTACTCGTGCTGTGGCTCTCCGCGCTGCTCGAGGCTATCTTCCGAAAGTTAGTACCATCTCCAGCTCCTACCGCACGTCCCTATCTTTAAATCTTGACATGCTGTGTTTGCAACTTTGCAGGCACACCTATAGCTCTAGTGTATTGTAAAAACCTGTTTGCCTGACCACTTAATAACGTGTGATGTTGGGAAGTTAGGACAGATCGTGTATCTAAAATGATGAATAAACTTTTGATTTATTGAAGGCTTAAAAAGTTTTTGATGAGGTTCTGAATCAGGTGTTGTTGCTGGTGTCGTTGGTTCCACAGCGTTATATGAATTTGATTTAATCATTGTCCAACAGAATGCTATAGCTACAAAACATTTCATGTCATGGTAATTCGTTCCTAATTGAGAAGCAAACAGAACTATCTAGTTTATTAATTAAACCTGAGCCTACAGACTACTAGCACGCATAGGGCTAACTACGTGACACAGCTATAAGGATGATATCAATGTAAAATATGTTACTGATATTTTAATTATTACTAAACATGTTATCACAAAGTTTCTAAAGCCCAGTGTTTGATTTGATAGCACCAAAAAAATAAATGGAACTTTATCTTAATATTCTTTCATTGTTTCGTGATTTTTGTATTTTGCTCGACCTAAAAAATACTTATGTTTAGAACAAAACGTAAGTCAAACGCAAATAAATCAGGGGCATATATTTCACTTATAAACTGAAATCCGAAAAAGATCGCATCTATAATCCTTGAAAGGATGTGTACATATAAAACTTCTTTCAGTCCTGATCTAATATGATACTTATTAGTAAAATAAAAAGGGCAATTTAGTTGTATAAAATTACTCGCTAAATGCTGAAGATTTCCTGATTTTCTTTCCTTTTGTTCGGTGTAAACTTTATCTAAACTCTTAGTGCAGCCGTAAACGTTCCAGAATTACGAATCATTTGTGCTATATATTTTTCGGAAGCTGAACTTAGAATAATGTTTTATGTTTAGTTTTACATTTAGAACGCCATGAAGCATTTATGAATGTGCGCGGATAGTCTTTTGTATTTCGTTTCTCGTGTAAATTGTATCTTGCAAAACCCAAAGTCTAATTACTTTATGCATTCAATGACATGTGGCCAACTGGCCGCAAGAAATCTTGCAAGCGTTGCTCACTAGAATGTATTTGTATCTGAGACTTTTGTTATATAGCTGCGTATTAAGAAAATACCGCCACATGTCAATTGCAGCGAGGCCACGGTGACAGATTGGAATAATTTTGCAACTGAGTTTTATTATGTTTATTGTCGATATCGCTATCAAAAGGACAAGCCTTCTTTATCCTCCTCTGTGAGACAAACTTTTTATCGTGTCACTGATGTAATTTCTTACTTTTATGTCCCAGCTCTTAAAATATGATGTTACCAAATTCAATGTTTAGCTTAGTCTCTTGATTTCATTTTATTGTCGTGTATCATGTGCTTGAGTCACTTCGTGTTTGTCTTCTCACTTTGCATCAACCCAATCACAACTTTATTCTAATCTAGTTCTATATAAAACATATGGATACTGGTTTCTCCAGTTGTTAAATTATTCAACTAGACTTGGCGAAAATTTTGGCACATATTGTTTCTAACGTCGTAAAACTGCGCATTGCGAGAGCGCATTTCCTTGTGTAGAGAAACCTGCGTGTGATACATTCATGAATAATGCAAATGACAAATCTATTCTTTGAGGAAACCTAATTTCTTTCAATTTATGAGACACTTCAACATTTCAAATATCTTATGTATTATGGACGGTCGACATCGCTGACATGTCAATCAAGCTTTTGCTCAAAGTGACGTCAAAGTTTACTTCGTAAACGAAACCATATAACACTTCTTCTATCGTCATATTTACACATAGCCATAGACACTTAGTCTGCGTGTTAATTTCTTCTATCTGCTGGTTTTGTTCAACATTTGGCCGGCCTTCAATACTACACAATGCTTGCGCCAGTATTTAGGCAGTACTCCCAACAACCCCCATCATCCAATGTAGGTTATTGGCGGATGGGGCTTATGGGACAGGCTAAGTGAGACTCTTAATTTAATTGTGTCGTAAATTGTATGATTGATCTGGATGTAACTTATTTGATATATGTACTCGTTTCTGTCTAGATGTCAATCAAGTGTCGAAGGCTGAGTTATGCAACATACAATTTTGTGCTGTTAAGCCTGTTTCATATATATTATGTAACACACATTGTATGTTTGGTAAAGAAGAGAAAGTAAAGATATAGAATTCCTATTTGTCAGGCCTAGAGTTGTCAACTTTTATTAAATGATTTTAAAAGAATTGTACGACACAAATGAAATGTTGAATTTGCGGGAATAGAAAGTATAGTAAGTTATTTAAAATACAATTATTTGATTTAATTGTTAGTTATTTAAAAATTGTAAGTTCTGAATACAAACTGTTCATTAGTAAAATCTGACCATTTTTTTTACATTTATAGTTATCCTGTCATTGCAGTAATACTGATTATACCTAAGAGATCTGCAATTTTAACATCTTTCAGAGATTTAAAAGTTATATGAATATATTTTTTAAATGTGGCTGGCCAAATGTAAATAAATTTGTCATGCTCTCTGTGTAACATCAACAAATTAGGATCACTTTAGTGAAAGCCTTTTTTTTTTTAATACCTCAGGGATGGCCTTCTTCAGGCCTACAGCCCTCCAACCTCCTCAGTACGGTTTTTGTGCGGCCGCTATTTCTAAACCCGGCCGGCGGATCGCAAGCACGACACATGCCACCTCGAGGTCGGCCAAGCCTGAGCAGCGGCCCGAAGTCGGTCCCAGTTGTCACGAGAGTGTCGTCAGCGTAGCAGACAACACTCACGCCGCGAGGAAGGCTGGTGCGAAAAACCGCATCGTATGCAAGGTTCCATAGCAGGGGCCCAACCCCTGCGGACCCTGCGGAACGCCGCACTCGACCTTCCTCGATGTTTCCGTCCGTCCCGTCACGCCGATCTTTCTGTCGCGCAGATAGTCCCTGACCACGGCCCGCAGGTAGGGAGGGAGCTGGTGGTACACGAGCGCCTCCCTATGCTGCCAGGCAGGGTCCCTAATGGCCTGCAGGGGAGGGTAACTGAAGGC